>JAOBRC010657119.1:0-10657 GCA_027575255.1 Scolionema suvaense
ACTGCAAGCCAGATATAGCCGTCCACGATTTTACGAGGCAAATCTCCGAAAAAATAGCGAATTTTACGTACATTTTGTTATGAAAAGTGCCATTCCCTTCGTCCATCAGTCTACATCCAAAACCAAACAGCAAAGTTGGCGCCAACAGTGTAGAAAATATGCTGACAACTTCAAAATATCCCCATGCCTCGCCTACTTTGACTTGGAAATCCAAACAGTGTAGGAAAATTTGAATCATGTCAGCGTAGCCTCCGAGCACAGACGGGCAAACCCAGAAATACCAGACTGCCTTTTTCATTTAAGATATGTTTAGTTATACAAAAGTCCTTAAATCGTCTCCAAATTTGATTACAAGAAGGCACACTTTTGAAATGCCAAAACATGATTTTTCGACCTGCTTTCATTTACTTGTGGTACGGAAAATGGCAAAAACGTGCATGCGTGCCAAACTAGTTTGACCAAGATTGTATATAGGTGCTGGTTATATGTCGCTTGCGTCGTCCTCTTGTTTATTTTTACTTGCTGTTTGTTTGTGGTGTTATCATTCAGCTCATTAAAGGAAGTGTAACGTCAAAAACGACATTTTAGCAGGTGACAGAGCACATCAAAACATGAAACTTGGCGTTCATTTCATGACCAAAGCTTGAGTAGTTTTGCAGATATCGAGCCTCAAAACGTAGTAGCTACCATCTTGATTTTGATGATGTCGTCGGTGTACCGTTGCTAAGTATTGCAATTTCCTTAGTAATGCATTACCTGTATTTGAGTTATATATTTTCTCAAACAGATCTTTGCCATATTATCCAGTTATATGACGAATGAAAGAAAAAATTCTTTAAGCAATTCAACATTGATATTTTGGGTATCAAGTTCGGATAATCTGAGTGACGTCATGCATAATTATTGGCAAGATGGTAGCTACTGAACTTTGGAGCTCGATATCTCCAAAACTACACAAGCTTTTACCATGAAATAAAATTTAAAAGTCTATCCACTGCTAAAATTTCATTTCTGACGTCACCCTTCCTTTAAGTCCCCTTAAGGTATATAATATCCTATTGACAGAAACTCCATTTGGTGGACAGTTCCAATTAGAGGATAAATTTCTTTTCCTTGGCAGAACTCAGGTCAATCCCTCATAGAAAAGTGCTTTTTAATTAGCGGACAGGCGATTAGCGGACAAAATGACATATTAGCCAGTTTTGCCTCTGTGGTTAGCGGACAAGGACAAAAAATGACAGAAAATCATGGGATTTTAAACATTTATTTATTTCAAACATTTACCAGCTTCAGCAGTGAGTCCATTTTTCATACTCGTAGCTTTGGGTTCCAACCAAATCAAAATAAACAGCAAAATTCAGAAATCGGTAAAATACTGTTAAAAGTGAACGACCTATGAGACATTCACATATTGTTCATCGCTTTTCATGAATGTAGTTATTTGCTGCTCACTCTCATTTCATGAATTTATCATTTGGATCAGTATGAAATGGTAGATCAACATCAAAGCGGTTGGTCATGGAAAAGCACATGGACCTTTTTCTTCGAGTAATCCCTGTAGAAACCCAGTTGATCGTGTACTTTCACGCTTGCGGGGGATTATACTCACCGGCTTGTGGGAGTGGTCCCCCCAGTTCAGAAGTACATGACTATTGCCATGATGTGGTATAACATGGTTTTATGCATCCATGGGTATAACAACACATTTACACTGTATTTTCCTTCCGGACTGCTTTCAGACTGTTTTGGGGGGCACCTTGTTCAAAAGCTTTTAATTTTTCATACATTTATTGCTCAAAGAAATGTAGTATTAATCGTCTCGTGTGAACTCCGTGCACTATGTCCTGTTGTAAGATTAGATAGAAGGGTCGATGTTGGGTTGCATGAGGAAGCTTAGGTGATATTGTTGTTGCGCATAGAATACCAAAAAGCTAGTTAGTATTATGACATAGTATCATGTTACTGCTGCGACAGTGTAGGTAGGAGAGGAGTTGTGTTTGGGATGAGGCTGACGTGTGTGGTGTATTTTGCATTGCTTTTGCGCGCATGTATTTTCGTAGGATATAGGACCTCTTGCTGCCTTAGCATTGGCAAAAACGTCCCTGCTTGTTACTAAGGAGAGGCTGTTTTTACTTAAAACAAATTGAGATCGTAATTATCAAATTACGGGGTAGACATGTCTACTTGATAGAAAAAATGTCGGAACGCACAAAAGGGTAGAAACACACCGACTTTCTGTGGCTCCTGGCTCACGATTGGGCTGTGCAAGAATGTTGAAGCCCTTCTTGGGCTGTGTCGAAGGTAGTTGGTATGATACGAGGGCAAGTATATTTAATTTCTTGTGACGTTCTCTGTTGATGTTCTTCACACAGGAAATGAGAAGCTAGTACGGGTTCGTTTTCTCTAGAGAAAATTTACTTGGGGAAAGTGCTCGTTTTGGAATGTGTCTCCGGGGCTTTCTTTTACGTACATGTTCTCTAACGATGTAACGGGAGAATATATTTCAAAGCTAAGCCAATAAAAGGAACAAAAAGAAGTGTGAATGCAAAGAATATAGTATTTAAATCCATTCAATGATGAGTGCAAAAAAATTACAATCTTCGCTGTGGATTGTTGCATGCTATCATCACCACCATGGATGTTGCTACCATGAACCTACAAAAGAAAAAGACAATGAAATGTTTCGTGGACCCTATTTGATCTCTGTTTGGGTGCGTCTGGCACCACAACGCCTTGAAGTATAGCAAAATATCACCGAGACAGAAAACTACGCTGATTAAAACTGGATATCTTCTATTTGAAATGGCACCTGCTCTTCCTGGGACATCATTACCGCTATGAGCCCCGGTCATCCCAAAATTTTACGTAAGACCTGTAACCTGATGAAAAGCTTGTAGCATGTGGTTTCCTTGTCAGGTTTAGTAGAAGCTGGTGTTAGCAGCACAAACCCTAGCCTTCCTTCAAGACCCTCTCGATTTGAAGAATATTGTGGGGTCTTTGCAGCAGCGAGCATTTTGCCTTCCTGCGATACACACATGCAGATGATTACCAAAACTTATTCAGCGAAATCCATGCACACATGTGTCTCCTAATTTGCTGTCCTTCTCATTAAATTTATCATTATGCTTTTGTCTAAATTGAGAAAAGCAACTCTTCAGATGAAATTGTCAGACTTTTTGAGCTGAATGCACTCTAGTTTTTACTGGTTGCAGTGAAATTATTGTGCCTTCTCAAATCAAGGCCCTTCTTATTCACGAAGGGCTTCACTGAAAAAAGAGAAATCAATAGAGCGAACAAGTGAGCCTGAGACTGGGGTGGTGCTTTGCCGGTGCTTAGATATTTGATGAAATAGAAGCTGATGGCGCTTATAGCGCTTGTGCTTTTCAAAAAAAGCTTGTACCAATGTGCCTAGAAGGCTAACAACGAAGGCAGTTAAAGTTACTTCCCATGTACACTGAAAAATACACCGCCGAGCAGAAGTTTTGGCTCCAAAGAATGGTTAAGAGATGTGAGAACAATAATTTAAGTGCAAAGCGATGCAGAGAGTGTCAGCTATTGCTAATTAATAATAGAGCTTGGAAAACAAGCTGCACAGGAAAGCCTGAAGTAAGTGTCTTGAACGAAGGCTACACGAACCCTCCGCAGCTTTTCCCAATGCATCAAAATCGTACATGAATAAGGTACCAGTTAAATGGGAAATCGTTCAGCATTTTCAGGATAACTTAAGTTCCTTTACTAAATTTTGTGTTGGTTTCTTCTTGATCTTCATCTCCTTTTATAAGAACAATGTTTAGAACAGCATACCTTGAGGGGATTTTTTTCGTGTGGATTAATTTTTGCGAATTTTGCGAATTTTGCTAAATTCGCAAAATTAAGTCCATGCAAAATTTATCAAAATGATGTCATAAGCTGACGAAAAGCAAACTAAACTAGCTTTCGATCGTTAATCAATAGTAATTTGCCCGGACTCGTTCTTTTTCTCTATGTACATATCAATAACCTCCTATTTCCGTCGTTGATGCTCATTCGCTAAATTACTTCCACGCATTTTCTCTGCAAATCTCCGATTCGCAAAAGTTGATCCCTTTAAGGTAAAATTCTTTAACCAGATAAATGGTAGGGATTTTTTTTGTAAAAGGCATGGTTTTCTATTGGCTCTGAAGGTAGAATGTACTTGTTAGCCGGGCTAGAATCATGCATTGCGAGCCTACCGCAATAGAATAGAAAACATTTCGTTGATCTTCCTTGCCTATGGTAACAATTATGGCAGATTTTTGGAAACATGATCATAAACCGTGCGAGCCTTATAGCCGAAAGAATCACATCTATATTCACCAATGTTCTTGGGGAAAATGCAGGACTATATTTGAATCCCAGTACGTACTATAGATACGGCTATGGATAAGTGCGTGATGCGAATATACTTCACCTGAGTAAATAACTTTAGCAAAATAAGAACTTCCATTGTTCGAGGAACTCTGCGATTGAAAAGTGTTTCTCAAGGGGTCAATTCATCACGACAGCACCTGATCTCACATCTTACTAAGCAATATATCTGTCAAAAATGAAATTAGCACAGTTGAAAGTCCTTTCAAGTCCAGGAACTTTGATTTATAGTTCATGTGAAAAGCTGCTCTCGTTCGCGAGATGCAGGCCTTTATTAAAGTTGCAAAGTTTCTGCCATCTTTCGTAGACACTGTTGACGTGAGTTATGACCAATGAAATTAGTGAATATTTGTGATTGAATTCCACCTGATCTAAGGACAGGTGAACATGCTTGATTACATTACATCCCTTCAACACACCATCTCCGGAACTTTTTCAACTGGTAGATTACCATGGCCAGCAGTGTCCTTAGTGATGGTCATAAGTGATGTCATACCTTAATGTAAATCAAGTAGTGAAGGGAGCATAATTTTTCCAAACTTTGAAGCAAGATTTTAGGACAACCCGCTGAAGCTTTTCTCCTCAAATAAAAATGAAAAGTTTTTCTTTTTTTATATTCTTTTGATGAGCTGAATATCATTTTTGACCGTTGTATTACTCGCTCTATGGACTGGCTGAATGAACTACAGGTTTTTTAAATTCAGAAAAAAATTGCAGACATCACGCTTATTTTCAATCTGTGCCCTTTCCCTCATGCAATACACATATCTTTATAAGGAACCCGCTCATTAGAATCTTTGTGCAAACAAACGCAAAATTTGATAATCGCTTGAGTGTACATATGTGAATTAATGAAGAAACCTGTGAAAGAGGTGTGCCGCTTCCTTAACTGCTGTTATTTCATACGAATATTTTCAGGATGCTGGGCCCGAGTGGTACCGCTTGTATGGTACGTATGCGTAAGAAAAACAAATCAATGAACTCGAGCTTACCTGCAGCGATGCAATTCAGACCATCCCAGATATCTTTTCAACAAGTTCTGCTCTTTTATCTACACGAAAGAGCGCGGAAGTTGAATCCTAGTCGAAACGTCATTTTAAAATCCTTCAATAAGTGCTAAATAAATAAGGGTCACTCCCGAGATAAGTTTTGAAGAAAGTGAGAAACTTGTTAAAATTGGAAACCAATTTACTCCACACTGCCATGTTACGTCTTAGAAATTGCAACTGAAGGGAAATTTTACAAGGGTGCTCCTTGAATTTTTGACAGTTATTTTTGTACCAAGTCATAGAAGATTCAAATACAGGATTCGTTGAATTTCGATTTACTAAGTAAAGGTCTTCCTGAATTGTAGATTTACCGTCGACCTTGTGATCTACAATCACGGACAAAATATTAGACCACATTACCAGAATACTTGTGCATTCACATTAAACTGACTATTTTGCCATTCCCCCACTGAACAATGATGCTTTCATGGCAGTATATGCTGCATACAGTCGGCAAGCCAGAAAGATATCTTTACATCATTGTTTCCGGGGAGAGGGAAAATAATTAACACTTTGCTTGATTTCAACCCAAGTGCCAATATATTTTGTTCGAAATTGTAGGCTACCTCACTACCAATGAGGGCCTAGAAATGGAGCGGTCACCTCGTGCACATATAAGATCGAGGGTCCGAATCTCTCCAGCTTCTACTGACAAGTGTCCCTAAAGGCTAAGACGGGAGTTCAGAAACATCTGTCGCTGAGTGATTGTGAAGCGATGAGCAGAATGAATCTAACAAAGACGGGAATGTTATTAAAGCCTGTATAAATTCTGATTCGAAGCCCATGTTTCAACGCCAGATGATTTGCCTGAAAGCCAAAAAAAAATTTATGGACAGAGAAAAATCCAAAACGCCCTGACTACTGCACTGACCTGCATCCCTAACTTCCCCTGTAGTGATGTCATCTATGTCCAAGTCGTCTACCTCTTTCAGAGCACTGACCAGGTCATCTTTCAATTTTTGTGCTTTTTCCGGATCACCTGCAAAGGAGAAAAAAGCATTAGTAAAGTGTTTCGAATAAATACCTGCGTAACATTATCATAACATAATCATAAATTAGTTGAGTGTCCTGTGGTTCGTTCAAATATTCGTCAGAACAATGCTTTCAGTGTATCCTCCTTCATGTAAAATGGCTAGTCACAAGTTTGCATTTTGCAAGTTCATACAATATAGACATTTTTTACATAAGAATACACTTCACAAAATAACACAAAATAGTCTAATTCTTAACCTTCTTCTGCCTTCGAGGGGGGGGGGGTAAAAGTTACCCCAAACAAAAACGTTTTTTTTTTGGAAATTACAAAACATTGAGGAATGTGGAAGGTCTGCCATTTATGCTCAGTGACCCAAATTTACCAATACACATTGTGGCCACATTCCATGTCTATAGCTTGCTTGGTTCTGGAGATATGTATATTTTGTGCGAGCCACTTGGCGAAATCATGCAATTTCCCTATTGAAAATAATAATGGGAGAAAAGCACCCTTTAGAAGTAGCCATGCTGTACGAAAACCATATACTCTGAAGTTGCCAAACTTAGTTATATAACAATACCGTGCCTATGCTTTCCAACAGTGGTCGAACCAACTTCTTGCGTTTTGGTCTTCAGATTTTTTATCGCCGAGAGAGATTAGACCATTGTCGATTATCAATTGACAACTGTCAGTTATTTTGCCGGTTTTGGGGGGAAAGGGCTGTCATCAGCCAAACTTTTGCTGACCAGGCAGTTTAAATGAATGGATTTTAGAAACTACACGGCGGGGGCAATGCCAATGCAAAGTTTCAGTGTCCTAGCTATATTGGTTTGCGTTAGGGTAAGGGGGTAGTTTTTATCCATCTCCCAGGCATTCAATGTACAAGAAAAAGCTCAGGCAGTAGGGCTAAGTTAACTAAGAGCAACGCAAGGCACTGAGATTGATAAAATTGTGGGCTTCGGGGGAGATTTTGTCGACTTTTTTCGATGACCAGTTGTTTTTCTTGAAATAACCATTTGTGACATAACATACAAACTTCGACTTAAGTTTACGACCAAAGCAAAGTACCAAAACTATGACAGCGATCATATTGGACAAAACCTGACTTAGGAGCCCCGTCCTAGCCAAATTCGAAGCAAATGCGAATAGTAGTTGCTTTCTGCTAGGGATGAAAATAATTTCGCTACATGTTGAGCTATAGAGCAAGACAAACCCGCTGATGGGAAAACTTCATTACATAGATATCTTCAAGTTTTGCAGAAATAGAACTGTGAAAGCTGCAAATCTATGTCCATCAAAGCAGCCACGTTTTTCTAAGTTGGACTGCCTGACACGTTATTTTAAGAAACCGGTTTAGGTTGACTGGCACAGCCTTCCAAACTTACCAGTATACAAAAAAGCGAAAAAAAGTTTAGAAATTCATCCGATGGTGGTGAAAAAACAGAGTCAAAACATACACCTTGCAATCTGAACACATCAGTATACAACATAGAAATAACTTTGACGGCTGTTTTCTTGCAGTGGCTTTCATACTTTGTTTCGATGCCTTATTTTATGATGTGGATTCACTGTTAACACTTTTTCATAAGCAGCACTATTTTTTATCTGGGCTTCCATGTTGCTTTAAGTTTTCCTCTTGCCCAGGCTCAATCGTTGCTCAGCTGCTGCCTGTAAACCATACAGAGGCTTGTCGAGATTTTAACGAAAGAGGAGTTTTTTCATAAGTCGATCATCAGACAACTTCTCTTGAGAAGAGTCGTGTAGCTTCGTAGCAAGTAGGAAGTGACAGTTGTCACAAAGGTATTCTTTTCTTTCATAAAAACAGTATTTTCTGGTGAAGTCGAATGCTGCTGTTCTCTCCACATGAAGCTGCTGAGAAATTACTGAATAACTATCCGCGTCTCAATCTTTAGGATTTTCACGCTAAATAGTCGGAGCGAGGAACCTACAGGTTACAACTTGGTCGCGTAACCAACTGCTGCTGGCCAGAGCCCTGAAGATTCAGGCAGATGTTGATTGGTTATTTCTCACAGCTACTACTCTAATGGTTACCCTTGTTGAAGGGGTCCTCGATTCTACCTCAAAAGTGAAAATTAACAGGAAAATGGGAAATTCGCTTCAATTATTTGCGGGATTATTTTCACTACTAGTAAAATTTCTGATCCCTGTTTTTTTACTATTTCTAAATTTTCACAATTAATGCTCTAATTTCGGCCGTCTAGGTAAGACTTTCTCCAGTCTTGAGAGGGCTTATGCTTTGCGGTTGTATACTCCTGGATTGGACCAAACTACAAATAGCTACAGCATCTAAACAGCTTGAAATGAAAGCATTTCGTGATTGTTTTACTGAAACCATAAGAAAGGAGCTTCATAGATATCCTGAACGCGATGTTACAACTAACGATGTTGACTTGAAACTGCCAACCTGAAAGCCGTTACATGCGAAACTCATGGGAGAAATCTATTCATACTTCAAGGAACGAAAAGGGATCGATGTGATCAAAAATGTATGGAGAGCTGCTGGAATTATGGTGTTACTAATGCGAAGCTGGGCATTGTCCCAGATTTAAATCCTTTTGTCTAGAACAGTGTACGTTTTTATATTTACGCGTGTTGCACTGTTAAAAATAAAAGAATATAGGGTTAAACAATCTAAGATTTTGACTTAACTGCTGGTCAACCAAACCATTTGGACACGGATTTTCTCCCGTGTAATGTAATTTTTGACAGAATCGCGTTAATTTCATCCCGCAATACGACTATTTTGCGAAATTCGCGTTAATTCTTTACGGGATTATTTTCTACGAGGTCAATTTTTGACCCTGTTAATTTTTACTAATAAGGTATGTCGAAACTCCGTGTCCAAATGGTTTGGTTGACCAGCAGTTAAGTCAAAATCTTAGATTCGGATACTGATGAGGAGGTTCGTCAAATTGCTGAAGTCAGATGCTGCTCTTCCCACCGCACTTATCAGGAATTCGGTATTCAGTAATTTCTCAGCAGGTTCACGAGGAGAGAGATCAAGAAACATCCGACTTCAGCAATTCGACGAACCTCCTCATCAGCACCCGAATTCAACGGTATTTTTTTGTTCTTCTGTTTTGTTTTCGAGTCATTTCCAGGCTGAGCCAGGGTTTTAAAGATTTCAGCCTGGCGTTGCTTATAAAATGTTGCTTAAAGAAAGTGTTCCGGTTATTTTGGCAGATCATCATCAACATGTGATGCAATGTGGAATGGCCGAGGGGTAAATTTCATTAAAATAGATACTGACATCATCAAGGGGATCCCTTTAATGCCAAAAGATAGGACGTAAGTGCTTTTTGACACCGACCTTAGTAATAACCATGGATAATAACACAAAACCATTTTCTTGTTATTGTGACATTAATTTTCATGTGACACTTGGCCATCCCACAATGCATTGCATGATGATGATTAGAGAAAGGGTTTATTAGTTATGATGTTCACAAACTCTTCCAACAAGAAAAATTTCTAAGAAAACCTCAAATTTTAAGAACTTTTGCTACTACGGCAGGCACTTGGTTTCTCATAAGACGCATGTATGAGAAGTGTCAGTAAAAAATTATCAGTGACACACGAAAAGATTTACTTGCACTCCGAGTCCACGCAATTTAATTCGCCAGGGGGGGCTCCCAATGAACTCGTCTAAAACAAAACGTGCTTCATGGGAAATTAACCTTGCTTATAGCAGGCGTCGGTGAGATGAAAGAAAATTTTAGTAGATGAAATTGAACGCGACCTGAATTTGTGCCAGCCTTGATTGAAGTTCTGAGCATTGCTTTCCAAGAGCAATTACAGCTCGCCTCTGCAAACATTAAGATGGTGACGATTTCACCTTATAGCGTAATGCAAGCCGAAGCAAGACGGTGGGGCTAAACGAGACAATTTCCTTATTATGATTGTGATTGAAATATATGTGGCACAAATAGAGACTGAGTAGTTAATCTGCACGCTAAAACCATTTTGCGAGCATATGGGATTCCCGGGGGAGAAGGTACTGCCATATGCCAAGATAAACATGTAAATTTTGCTCTATTTTCCTAAAACAGGGTTACCAAATAGAAGATTTTCTCTAAATTAGGGCAAAATGGAACCAAATTGCAATTGCTTCTTGCCGGAATACATTTTCCAGCCATCTGGAGTACCGAGAATATCAAATCTTTGACACAGCTCACTAGTTTTGATCAAGTTACGATCAAAGTTCTTGTTTTCCCCCGTATTACGCTAA
>JAOBRC010657230.1:0-10657 GCA_027575255.1 Scolionema suvaense
AAGTTTTGCAATACAAAATGAGTGAAAGACCAGCATGCAAGCGCACTGTGCACAATTGTACACAGCTTCGTTTTTCACAGAAAAAAATAAAAACTAACAGAATTTTTTTCCATCAGTATCATGAGTTGGACCATACAAGTGCATATAAGTTCCCCTACGCGATATTCAAAAGATCAGTGTCTTAAAACAGAGAGGAATACAGAGCAAATTTTTGGTGTTTTTCTCCACACAAGCGCAATGTGTACGTTTGCACACAACAATATCTGAGGAACAGAAAAACCCACAAAGTTTCTGATTTTGAAATCGGAATATCAAATGCAGTTTGAATTAACACACAAGAAATGGAGATATGATAAAGCTTCCCCAAGATGCACGCACGAAGGGTTAAGTAAATGTTTCAAAATTTGCGGTTCTGTCTGGCATTGTTGGTAATCATTCAGTGGGCACTTTATTTCACTGATTGATGGCTTGGCATCAGACTTTCTTCTTTTCTTTTACTTTTCTGCTAGAACTGACTTTCGACAGTTTTATTTTTTTTTCTTTAAAATTTCGTGCAAAAGCAGGGGGGTTAACGTAAAAGCACCAAAAAGCGTACAGGGAGGGGGTCGACGAGGAGGTGTACACACACACTGAGGTGTAAAAAACCGAGCAGTAAGTAATCTTACATGATTGTGTGGAGCCAGGCTTTATGCTAGGTGGTGAGTTCGTGATTTTAGTGATAGGCGAGCAGCACACGCCAGTCATACTGGTACAGGTACCAGTCAGTGACCGTTGTCCGGCCGTTATTTCAAGTGCTGATTGTGTTTAATTTCCTTGAAGACCTGAGGCTCAAGGAGCTGAAGTACCATGCTTACAAAAAAGGTGCCCCTCAAGTCATAGTCCCAAGATCTCTGGCTAAATCCTGATCCAGCCTCTAATGATCTGGTCTTATTGTTGGCGAAACCATAAGCATGTTAGACTAAGGGCATCAGATAGAAACAATGACCAAGACAGAAATTGTATTTCATAAAGCAGTTTCATGCTTCTGAAATAGCCGGAGACCAATCAATCACGCTGATGTCATGCAAATTTGCTTACTGATCGCATTACTGCAAAGGAAGACTCACTACCTAGCATGAACGAAAAGTACATAGGAAGTTCACGGAAATTTAGTGAAAGACAGTAAAATTCACAGAATTCTACTAATTAGTAGAATACTGACATGCCTGGACACTAGTATGAAAAAGAACTTAACTAGCTATCATGCTTTACATGAATCACATAGCGTCCTCCCCTCCCACTATATGCTCGGAAAAGAGAAAAAATTTGGAAATTTGGAGGGATGAGGAGGCAATGCTTTTGAATTTTCTAGGGGGTTTCAAAAATATTCAAATAACCACAGCGTTGTGCACTGCTGTACTTCAAAATGCTATGAGCAATAGGCAAGATGTACATGTAAGTGGCCCCATGCATTCGAGAACAAGCCACAACATTCGCAGAAACAGCTTTTTAATTTTGCCCATAAGTCAGTTTCTCAGTGTGTAAATCCTTATACGCACATAGTGGGCAGAGGAGTCTCATCCACTCATAATAAATCATCCCACTGAGGTTGCTATGAAATCGTGAGGTCATTCTAATTTCTTATCAGGAGCAGGATGAAGACTAGTGTCCATGGCTCTTAAAGTCCTCATATTTTTGTCAGCACTGGATGAAGTCAGCTTTACAGAAAGACTTCTAAACCTTATTCATTTTAAAATCAGAGCTTCTGTATGTTGACAGACAATATTGCACATATAAGTCATAATCAACATACCTGTGATAATGCTTGTATAACAAATGGAACAAGCTTTGTTCTAGTCGCCAGATAGTTCAATACATAGTTGCCTAGAAATATAACAAATGGGAATCCATTTTCAAAAAACAGGAAAGAATTGCTAGGCAACATTCCCTTGGGCATTCTCAAACTGAGGTCAAAACGAAATTTTAATATATGATAGAGCGCAGAAAACATGACTTCCAGTTTCAATTTCATCTCAGAGGCGAAAAATTTCTAAGAATTTTGGTCAAAATTACGACATCATCGTACATTTTTGCTGACGTCAGCAAAGTAATAGGGGCATCAAAATGTTTTTGATACCATTTGATAGAACTAAGATAGATGCATATTTGTGCCACAGGGCTTTGATAGATCTTACTTAGTTATGAAGATCTGGCGGGTGGCAGGCGGCATGATCCCCCCCCCAGCCGTACAAAGTTTCAAAATACCCTGGCCTGAGTAGGGTTAAGTCGTTTTCGAGATGTCCTGTCCTGAAGTCCAGCAGCTACCATCTTGATTGTTGATGATGTCATATGGGTACATTGCTGAGCATCACTATTTCCTCAGTAACCCAACTGCTAAGTTCATTTTTTCAAATAGGCATGCTACATATCATCATCTTTTGTTAAAAACTGGAAAAGTGACTCCTTCACTGCAATTTAATCTTGAGTATTTTGGTTATGAAGTTTGGATAATTTGAGTCGTATCCACATGACATCATGCATAATTAGTGGGAAGGTGCTAGCTACTCAACTTCAGAACTGGATATCTCCAGAACTAAAGTGCATGTAATATTTCAATGAGCTCTATCATCTACTGTACTAAAATTTCATTTTTAACCTAAGTTCCCCTTCAAGGATTTATGGATGTAGCCCATCGGGCTATAAGTGAAAAAAAATTGTGTAGCCCTGGCCTATTTCTTGTCGCCCACAGGAGCAAAATACTTACATCAGAGATGGATGTGGTCATCGATCTCTGATCCGGAAAATGGCGAACCTGCGTAGCTGGCGAGTTACGGCAACTGGGGGTTCTAGGGGGCATTGTGAGCCCCTCTCCCCTCCTAATGAATCAAGGGCTAAACCCAGGACGATCTGCTGCTAAAAAAAATTGTTTACACTAGATTAGCCTGGGCTAATATATTATATTATACTGGACTTATTTTCGCGGGTCTAATTTTTGGGGCGTTTTGCGTGGATTTATTTTTGTGAATCAGAGATTTGCAGTGAAAATGTTTTAAAGTAATTTAGCGAATATGCATCAACGAAAGAAAGGGAGGAAGTTATATACATGCTAATTGAGACAAAGGACCAGCCCAAGCATATTACTATTGGTTACTGATCTAAAAATTGGTTGTGCTTGCTTTTGGTCATGTTGAAACTTCAATTTGAAAAATTTTGCGTGGATTTAATTTTGCGAATTTAGCAAAAAATCGCAAAATTCGCGAAAATTAATCCACGTAAAAAAATCCCCTTAAGGTAGCTCGCAAGAGACCAACTCATACTTACAAGGAAAGAGTCTACCTTCATAGCCCTTTTCCTCGCTTTGTCAGGTCAGATTTTTTTGTAAAAAAACTTCTTTCTCCAGATATCAAAATAAACCCCACATTTTCAAGTGCAAACGTCTGGCGGCACTATCGTGGCCATGCTTTTGGCTGCCATATTTAATTTGCTTGATTTGGCAAACACCACAAGACAGGAAATGAAGTGAGACACAAAAACCAATCAGCGATCGTAGGGAGCAGGTGTTTGTAAGAAGTCAAGCAAATGATCTCTTCTTCTAAGATTAGCTCCAAAAGTTCTGCATAAGAATTTAGTTAAACTAGCCAAAATTCTTGCAAGACGTCATCATATAGCTTGCATATACATAATTATAAAAATGTGCACGAATACTCGAGAAGTATTTATTGCCAAGATACATTTTAGTAAGCTATGTTTCCTTTGCATGAAAAGAGCTATCATAACTTGAATGAAGGTAGAAAATTTATACATATCCTTTAATAAGAAAAGCTTTTAGATTGATTGTGGATCAATGAGCTGTGGTAGTACAGATTCTTATTCCATGAGCCTTTAGTACAAGCTTGAATTGTTGCCATCTGCAAATCATATATATTCTACAACAAATTGATGAATCCCCAACTAAAGTCCCAGTAAATTGATGTATAAAGCTGGTCAATTCCCTAGGATTTCACGTCAATCACCGCAAACATAGATGTGATAAAGTTTGATGGGTAGACTTGCGAATGCTTTTGAGTTCAGATCATGTCGACACTTGCATAAAATGAGAGTAATGGTATCTTACGAAAATCGCATTTCAAATCATGTAAATTACTGAAACATTTGTCCAAGAGCATCCTGAATTAGATCCGGAAAATAAAATCCATAAGCTTGCCTCATGCGGATTACCAGCTGTATCCGGAAAACTTCCATCCCTGTTACATGCAAGTACACTTCTCATATTTTTTGTTGCCCTGTCAGGCTTCAGACCTGAATTTCTGAGTAGCCCCTACAGCAAGTTCAAAATTTTTTGTAGCCCAGGGCTGCCGGGCTGCCCTTAAGTTACACCACTGACTTATCAACATTCTTTTGCATATCTGAACTGAGATAGCAGGCTCCAAAGTCCAAACCATGTAAAAAATCACATTTATATCCCATGAGATGATTAATCGAGTAATGTCCACAGTAACCAGAGTCATGGGACAAACAAAATCAACTTCAATTTGAAGGAAGCATTCTGAACTTTACGAAGAATGCTCACTTAACTTAACCTCGGAAATTGTGTCCACAGCTATAACTATTTTCACTACTAATTGAGACAAGGAAGGGGGCAAAACGCCTTCAAGCCTCTAGTTTCATTAGCTAAATCAAACCCAGAGTTGTATGTTACAGGGGAATGCATAACATAATATAAGGGTTGATTCCCTAAGACATAATCTATTTTGAGCTCAGTATGATGGAGTATATGCACTGCTAAAATTGCAAGCATATCTTGTTGTCAATACCTCAACGTAAATACTTATTCTGCATATATACAAAAAGTTAAAAAATTAGGTAAGTTCAGGGAGAACACTGTTCTCTCCACGAACTACGCATGGTAACTCTACTGAATCTAATCATGACCATGAGTTCTTCAAATGCACCTTTGTAAGTCCGCACTTTTATAAGAACCAGTAAATTGGAATTGAAGCCACCAAACTTGTTTTTCCCATCAATTTTCAGCTTGCTGTTTTCTCAGTATACAACATATATAATGTAGGATGTTAGAAGACAGTATGTGCATGAAGTTCCGGTGCAATGGTTAAAAATTATGCACCTATCACCTAACAAACAACCCATCAAAACAATAAATGAAGTGCAACAAGAAGGGAAATGGTGGTGCAACAGGGATCAACATCACATCAGGCATAGAAAGCAGTAACATAGAATTAGCTCATACGCCTTCGATTCAGTACTTGATTTACCAGTATTAGTGAGATGTTTACAGTAGGGGGAAACTTCCCCACCTGATGATTGCCCCCATAGCGACCTTGAACATATCCAACTCGAATTCTAGTGGAGTCAGATCAATTGCTATCAAATGTCTTCAAGTTCAGATTAAATGGGACACAAATCAGCATCATATAAAGCTCAAGAGAACTCACCAAGACATAGAGTGCAGCAAGACAAAAATACCACATAAACTACCACAAGAACCAAGACACCCCCATAGGACAGGAAAATACGCAGGTAACAAGTTTGAATCCTTGCAGTGGCAATCCTAACTGACTTTAATACGATATGGATATCAACAGGCACTATCACCAGGAGGACCACATAGGGGTAGTCAGGCGGGAGAAACAACAATTTAGGTTTCAAAAACTAAGGGATCAGCAAAACAGTGAATAAATGAATATGGGCTGACAGGCCACGTACTTCACGGATGGTAACTGCATCAGAGATTCTACAGGGTACACCAAAAGTCTAACATGAAGATTACTCTAATTTCAAGGTTTTCAAGGTTTGCCACCCCAAAACACCTCATTTTCAAGGTTTTCAAGGTCACCTGGTCTGATTTCAAGGTTTTCAAGGTTTTCAAGGTTTTCAAGGTCCGGCATACACCCTGATTTAACTTCATTACTTAGGTCCCGGATGCGCAGATATTGGAACATCCCTAATCATAACTTTTCGAAGATTGAGTGTGGGAAGATTCCAGTACCTCCTGAATTTTTTTACTAGGTTCAATTAGCCGAAGGCAAAACGATCAGGCGCACAGACTTAAGTCCAAGTTTGACTTCGTATTGTTTCCAAGAAACATATCAATGGCATGTACTTATAAAGCGTGTAAACAGATTCTATTGATCATTTGGCGAAGATGGAGAACAAAGGTAGTATCAGTCTTGGTTCTGCATCCTATTGCAGCAATGATCTAATCGTAATTAGTCATGCCCTAGTGCTGCTTGCGAGCTACCATTCAGCTCTCTTTGATCATAGTCAAAAAAAGTCTTGTTTCTTGACTAGGGCAAAAATGCTAGCAGTCAATGCTTTGTTCTCAGAACAAAGTCAACCGTGGGAATTCAAAGTTATTGCTTTGTCAAAATGTATATCTCTGTGCGCCCAACACGTTGTAAACATGTATCATTATTTGGAAACATCGTTACTATAGATAGTATGAGTTTCTAAACATTGTGTGGCGGAGCTCAAACTGGGGTTGTTCTTGAAATCATTCTAGACTTTTAAACTAATTTGACAAGTACTTTGATAAGGCAGTCGTTATAAAATAAAAATGAAGGCATTTTTGAAGATAGGTTGACTGTGTGCAAAACCTCAATTCTCACAACTTCAGAAAATTAAACCAGGGAAAAGAGAATCCAACTAGTTACCAGTTTTTTGCAATATAATACTCACTTATGCTACAATACTATTACCATGCAGTATAAAAGTTAACCTAGCTCATTTCTCAACCAGTAGACCTGATTAACCAGAAGACTGACCGATCAAAATGACACCACAAAAAAATAATAAATAGTGTACATACGAATATCGATACGCTGCTGTAATGACAGTGTACCAGATGCTTTTGTAATAAGCTTTGTGATAGTTGATGCAGCCAGAAGTTGTGAGTATGATGACTGAAAGGAAAGAAAACATTTGGGTCAGAAAACATGTATGGCTAAACAAACTGAATTCAAAGCTGTCATCTTTCGCACTAGACTAATAGCGTCTGTCCTTTTGAAGTCACCCAGGCAGGTGGTGCCGTAAAATGCGGAAAGTGATGTTATGTAATTAAAGCAGCACACTAGAGACAACTTTTCTAGTCTACTTTTGCAATTTCGGTAAAACTTGAACATTACAGCTATTCAGCCATATATAGGTCCTGCGTGAAAACAAAGATACAAAGATGCCCAGACCCACTGCACAGTTGCAGTCGCAGAGAAGTTAAACTGACATTGGTACAATATTTTCCCATCCACTTATCAGAGTGTTCACCTTGAAATAGAAATACAACAAACAAAAGCAATAAACAATGCAAAATCATAAATCAGTATCAATCACTAGAAAACAATCTACTCACAGTTCCTCGTTCAAGCAGGAATTGACACTTCTGCAAACAATTGGGTGAATCAGAGAAATGAACAAGAGCTTTCTCAGCTTCGCTTCGCTCGTTAGGATCAGGAGACTGGTACAATCTGGTGCAGAAAAGCTCAAGCTGAGCGATTTCCTAATTAAAAAAAATAGTATCAATATCTTTCTTTAAATGATAGAGGACTCCCTTCTCCATAACAACTGAGGCTCATGAGAGGGCTCTCAAATTCCAGAATTAGGTTGAAAATTTTAGGAGGTTGAGAGCTTGCCTTAGAAAAAGATAAGTATATTCCATGAACTACTCAAAATAAAGGCTCCTACCCACATGATAATCAATTTCAGTCAAGCCCAACATGCCCAGAGCATGTATGAAGCAAGAACAAAAATGTTATTGCCTATTCAAGAAAAAGCGTTTCTGTCATTGTTTTTGTTTGGTTTTGTTCTGTTGTTCTTGATACATCTTAATGAATACTCTGCAGAAGTAAAATGTACTGTATTATCTGCACTACAAGCCTCTGCATGAATATACATACAAGAGCGCACTATGAGTGCACCTCGAACTGAAGTCTATCACTTGAGGAGCGCACTGGAATAAACTTCAGAATCTTTGTGCGCTGACAACTTGCGAGTTGTATTAGGCACGTCACTCTATAATGGCATCACGATGGTTACATATATAATTTATCAAATAAAATGTCATGTCATTTTGTAAAATGCATTCGATAGTTGCCTAATGGGAATTTGCCCTCCGCCGTCGATGACAAAGAACTTCACACCAACACATGGCATCTGCTGCCACCGAATTAAAGGTCTGATATGATGCAGGACTACGACCGAGTAGTGCAGTGCGTGTAAGCCTGTATCCAGCTTGATCAGGTAAGTTATTTCCTGCCTACCCACAAAATTTTACTGCATGTTCGCCATGATTAACCACCAGAGAGAGAGAAAGAGAGAGGACGATCATCGGTCAGCTAGCACAACAGCTGTGTAGTTCACAGCGTGGAACGTCTAACGCAGCTGCGACCTCCATTTTGATCCTCCAGCTTTCGCTAATCTGATTGGTTCAGAAGTCTAGATTTCCAGGAATAAAAACACTTTCCTGTGCATCAAGCTCTGTTTCTTTCCTGGCATTGGACTATAGAATTTTCACATGTATGGGAAAAAAATTGCCCATTTCACGACTCAAGCAAAAAACAAGAAAAAAACAGAGAAATTGGACGGGGAATTGGGAAAGACAATGAAGAGGCAAGATTTTCGTCATGAATAGTGGGTTTCTTTTCCCCTCTCGCTCACCTCAAAACATATCAAAAGAGGAAGGAGGAGTGCTATGAGAATCGTCGAGGAGCGCACTAAATACGCGCCTCAAACTTTTTAGGAGCGTGCAGAGGTGCGCGAGCGTATTCGCGCTCCTCTCATGCAGGGGCTTGCACTAGTAACATTCAAACTTCGGCATTACTGCCAGAAGTCGGTAATTTCCGACATGTTTTTAACTTTGTCTGACAGCCTCAAACAGAAAAATTTAAAAACATCCTCTGTGTTGTCGAACTTTCATCAGAATAACAATAAGAAAAAATTCGTTAGACGAAGTGAAGGTCCTCTCGAATTATAGATTCGTTCTCTGCTCATCGCTTCACTATCACTCAGTGCTAGGTTTTACTGAGCCACTACCCGTCTTGACTTTTAGGGATTTTGCGCTTACCAGTTGCAGACAGCGGGATTCGAACCCTCGACCTTGTGTGCACAAGGCGACCGCTCTACCACTGAGCCATTCCAGAGCCCTAAAGGTTAGGGCCGATATTGGCTGGTCATTCACCCTTGGCTACCAAAGAGTAGCTACACTCAGAGGAATGACCAGCCAATATCCGCCCTAACCTTTAGTCTCAATTTATTTTGTCAATTCACAGCTTACAGTGAATTATTATGCAAATACAAGATCGGTTAAATGGTGTGATAGGGGCAGATTCCCTGAAAAGGCTTTTTTTATTTTATGTGGAGATTGACTTTAATCAAGTCATCGCTTTCCTCTCACAGGTAATCTACACTCAATATAGTGACCAGGGAGCGTAAAGAGCAACGACTTCATACTCTCGTGCTGTCATAAATATAATGCAATGCATCGCTCCATTCTCCTATCACATTTTGGATCAACAATATAGGCGTTGGTACTGAATATAGCGAACACTAAAGTTCTCCCAAGCCCAAAGTGCTATTGTTTAACTTTCGCACCTGTGCATAGACATGACACAAACACAGCGGCAATCCTTAATCTCTTGCTAAGAGCAAATTTTTGACAGGGGGTTAGTAGTTCAGGTTAATAAATGCCTGTCAGCGAAATCGAGTCTCCACCAGGGCAAACCAAAGGGTTCGTCGTTGAAGTTAAAAAGAAAATCGAAATCAGCACCATTTAATAATTTTCCTTTTCCTACATGACAAACAAAATGTGGGCTTCTTGCTACATTCATATGTACCTCGATCAAGGGATGAGTTGGCTCGTCACACGTCATGCAACGCAAAATCGCTTCAATCATTGAATCCCTCATTATTAATCTTGAGGATATCCTTGACTGTCAAACCCTTAATGTACTGAATGTTCTTTCCCAACTGACAGACTAGTCCACTACTTAGGCCACTCTCAAAAAAAGTACTTGTTTCTGGTATCCCACCCGGTCGTCTTTCAGACGAAAAAAAAAACTTTTGACTGGCGAACGCCCCTGAACAGTGAAAAAAACTTTTTTTTTCTTCCAACATGTCTGCTCGTTCAGCCGCTTCGCAGCATTGTTTATTTCACCTCTGAATACGAGTACTAATGAATGGTGGACATTAAGTTTTCATTGCAGCCATGGGATAATAGCAGAAGAAGAAAGAGGAGGAGACAGCGTTCGATTGTGCCGATAGAGAGCGTTTCAAGCTTTATGATCGAATACGCATTCCTTCAAGTTCAGTGTTCAGCACGTACGTGGTAAGTGTTGGCAAGTTAGTGCGAACAGTAACAATATCCCAAAAGAAAATATAATCTGCCGTGATAAATCATGGATCAAATCGTCAGTGAGTGACCGATCTTCGATGGTAGTGCTTTCGATAGAGGAGGTGGCTACTCGAGGCATCTATATGGTCGCTGCGTGGAGGAAAGTGTCTGGGTTCTTGGAATTCTTAATCTATTGACCAATCAGATTGCGGTATTGTACTAATTCAACATGGACGCCGTAGCTGCCATGGATGTGAGCACACTGGAAGATTCGGTGGCCGCGGAACGATATGAATGAATAGGCCTATCCGGAATACTACAGTGGTAGGGTAAGTTGAC
>JAOBRC010657341.1:0-10657 GCA_027575255.1 Scolionema suvaense
CAAGGGTTGTCTCTTTCAGTTCGTCATAAAGCTAAGCAATATGTTTAAGATCCAACAAAGAAAATAACATAAGGTTTAGTGTTACTAAGGAAATAGCATTGCTCGGCAACAGACTCCAGTGACATCATGAAAAATCAAGATGGTAGCTGCTAGACTTTGACAGCAAATATCTACAGAACTAAGCAAGCTTTTGTTATGATGTTGATGGGAAATCCCACGATTTGCTGTGCTCTATTATTTTCGACCAATGTTCTCCTTTAAGTTAAGAGCCTCAAGAGATTGGTTTTGGTTTTATGCAAAGGCAAATTATAAAGCTCAAGTCAAAAGGTACAGTAAGGTCTTGCGCAGTGTCTTTTTCTTAAAGACAAAATTCAAAAATGAAGACAAAAACAAGTTTTACCTTGAATAAACAGCATAGTCACATACGTTTTTGGCATACAAATATATTTCATGCCAAAATGAAGACCAATTGAGTCAGTCAATAGATTTTTCTACCCTGTTGCACTAATAGCAGATGCACGTTTCTCCCCCAGAAAAACAAACTGCTAAATCAAGAAAGCACAACACCATAACATTTGCAGAGAATCCTCTATCATTGAGCACTGGTGACCTGAAGAGAGGTACATACGGAAGGCAGTAACATGCACAGACTCCCACTTTCTCCATATTGTCAGAGAGCAACTCTTTCAAGAAAAGGACAAACAACAGCTAGGGTATAGATATCATGTGCATCCAATATAAATGATTACAAATTTATAAATGCAAATTACAAATCACAATAATCATTCTTTGAAAGATTCAACCTACCTGAAACTTTAAGGATACTGCAAACCCTCAGAGGTAATAACAGTTGGTAATATTTAGTCACGCGTTACATGTATTTTAAAGACTTGTCAAAGTTTTCGTTTCTGACACCTGCTAACCTGGTCTGGTGGCAAGCTTTGAAAAAAGGCGCTCTAACAAACCACCTGTTTGCCACCTGCTGCAAAGCTGTAAACAGGAGTGAGAAAAAACGAAATTTTCGGTGTTTAAGAAGCTCCAAGTCGCCCCCAGTTTACTCTACGAAATGGTGTTGGCATTTTAGTTGTTTTTGATTTGATCGAAAGTTATGAATGATTTAAGTTGAAATCTAGTGATTTCATCATGAAATTTCCAAAATCTTTCCTGTTTCGAGCCATAACTTCTAATCGGAAAAAAATCTCGAAAAATGCCAACACCGTTTTGGAGGTATAACATGTACATTTCACTTAAAGTTGGTTTGGTGAAAAAATATTAAGCACAGGGGGACTTACAGCTCTGCAAAGGGCTATACTCAAGATTTCAAATATTCCTTTTGTTTACTGGCAGCAGGTGACAATCTATCTCAAAAACTGCAGAATATGATGCAAGTGCCCTCCATGGATGCATTGAACAACATATGACTTCTTGGAAACTTTGTTGAATCTAATTTACATACTCTTGAATGAAGCACCACCTGAGCCTTTGCAGTATCCTTAACATAATTGACAGAATTGAATCAAAGATGTAGCAGAGCATACGCAAACTCAAAACAACTAACAATACAGATGTGCAGAAAGTTCATTCCATATATAGGAGACACTTCTCAGAATGCCATAATTGCCATATAAAAAAATTCTCAGAATGCTGTTCAAATAACAATAAATAATTGCCTAGAAAAATGTACTACCACTGTCAGCCACATACCAGTGTCACATCATAAATCAAACTTCTGAAAGCAAATAGACAAATACGCACCATATGAACAAGACACCATGGAGAAACCTGACAAGCAAAGTCAATAACGAAAAACACATGACCAAAAGTTGAAAAAAAGTAGAGGACAGGGATAAAACATTCACTGCACATAATTCTATAACCAATAGTGCTGTGTGCTTCTATGCAAACATGCTCTCCAGCAGCTTCCGGCATATGGGTTTTTCTCTAATTGTAAAAGTGTTTTTGCAGTTAGACATAGTTTTACTGTGGCACTTCATAAATATGAAATTTAGATAGTACACGATGCCAGTTTCCAAATGAATGCTAATATTTCATAATTGTCCAAAAATCCCCAGAGTATCACACTGTCAGATGTCACCAAAAACACAATGTAACTGAGCGTTCAGGCCAAACTGACAACATCAAACTCCACTCGTCAGCACAAGCTGCAAGTAGGCATAACAAATTACCTAATTGAAACACATACACAAGCAAAGGTGCACATGGCAATGACATGCCAATTTTGAGAAAGTAAACAAGAATCATTAATTCATCTACCTGGCACATCACAAAGGATACATGATGGCAGATTTCCTTGTTCATAAATGATTTCCAACAAGATGCACATCCCTCCAAATCCAAGAAGAAAGAGGTCATTTGTCTGTTGTCATCCTTGAATGAGGCAAAGGGAAAAACATATTTTGTTTCCTATCCAACGCCCAGGTGAAAGTGTTTTTCTCGGCACTCGACCGGAACTTTGTTATGGTTGACAACCCAAACCAGTTGCAGAGCGTTTCTATACATAACTTTCCGTTGATTTTTCGCACACATCATACAAGCCCGCATGATTCTGCCGTATAGAATGTTTCTCCCTTCGAGAAACTGATTGCAATGAACATAGGCACATTCAACGACTTTCGCGAATTTGTCCATCAGAAACCCGGATAGACCTGAGAAAACCCGTGAATGTTCTTGTGGCCGTAATGGGGCAGTTGTCATGATGGAAAATGGCGCCGCCTGTTCCGTTGGCAGAAGATTGAAGAATGTAAATAAGAATGAGATGTCATGTGTTGCAATAGATTACATGAGCATGCATGAAGGCACAAATAACTTTACGCAACATATAGGTTTAAAATCATTTTCGTGGTGGAGATAGAGCCTTCAAAAACATGACCGCAGCTTTTTATTTCACGAAGAAAGCTGTTGTAGTTTCCAAGATATCTGCTTTCAAAGTTATGGGAGGACTTTGGCTTGCTACCATTTGGGTTCTCAACGGTAATTATGCATGACGCATGGCCAGACCAAGTGGAATTATCTCATTTTGCTTGTTCAATTGCTACTTGTTGAACAGATGTGTGAATCTAAATTTTGCTCGATCTCAAAGAGGGTTGTAATATGTTGCTCATAGTTTTAAGAGGAATCCTTATACTGTTCAGTTACTAAGGAACACTATAGACCTTCGAAACGGTCTTATATGACATCACTGATAAGCAAAATTGAGAATCATAGAAACTGTGAAAAATATCAAACTTTAAAGTAACATTGCGGAAGAACCACAGAAGCTTTTTCATTCAAATAAAAACCAGTGTTCATGTTTTGGCAAGATCTACCACCATGTGGAATATGGTTTTAGAGCAGTATATTGCTTTAATCCTCTGCGCCACAAGTGATTAATAATCCCAAGGAATAGGAATTGTGCATGGCTACGACATGCGCTACAGTAGATCAGAGCACTATGAAGGCTGCCTAGTTCTGAGAGGCTCAGTCACGCCCCTGGTCTGTGTCCACAAGGAAGAAACACCCCCAGTTCGCTACACCAAAGATTCATTCAACGAGCTTTACAGAGAAACAACTGCATAGCTGGTAGCGTAGCTAGATCAAGGTAAACAAAAGCGCAGGCTTGTGCCTTCAAGAACACACTTTCTTGCCGAACATAATGTCCTAACAAACATTGGATCAAACTTACTTTCTTTCCTGATGCCATAAAATGCAACACAACAGAGTTTTATCACAATACTCTGTTGTCTATCCAAATAGTGGTTCATTCTTGATTCAACCTTCTCATCCGTTGGAAATACAAGTAGTGCGGCACAGAAATTTACAACTTATACTCAAACACATTTATGATCTACAAATACCACCCAGGCAGTCAATGTAAAGGTTCAAACATTGTCACAGCTTGTGGACATTTATTTTTTCAATACTTCTTTTAAATTTGAATTGATGCTAAGTGTTTTGATTATCGAGCACACAAGGTATGTAATAGTTTGATTGATATCAAGCAATTTCTACGAACGTCATAAGCAAGTGATTTCAGTGGTGTGCCTCCTCAGCTACGATAATCCTCAAACTCAGAAAAACAATGCCTAATTAACAATGCTTGTGACGACAACACCCGAGAATGGACAATGACAAGTTGGTTGGTGTTCAGAACAATGGTTGTCATGAAAACAAACGCCATCACGTGCCTTTTCTTCAAGTTGATTGGTTCCTTTTAATAAGCGTGGTTCTGTCGTCATAACTGAATAGGTAACAGATCTGTCTTCCTGCGTAGAAACACAAGGTTAGGTGAAAAAGTATTTTCTGATCAACACAGTCAAACTTACATTGTTGATTGTACACCTTTTTCGCCACCGGAGCTTATGATCGACCTTTTTCGTCTTACGGTGAGAAAACTCATTTTAAAGATTCGCTTGCACACAGCGCCTGGTGCGAATCAAAAAACTTTTTTCCAGCCTCTTGGGTCAGATAATAAAATTTGACCTGCTGGATAGGAAACAAACAATTTTTTTTTGCCTAACATCATGCCCACAATAATGCATTGTGAAGCAGCACCTAAAACTTAGAAATGCAGTGGAACTCACGCAAATAGCAAATAAAACACTGGCAAACTAGACAGTAAAATTTAAGCTCAGAAAACTGCAAAGCGTGAAACCAATTTCCTGAACAAAATTAAGCCCGTAATATCAATCCTTGAAAGTGCTGCCCTAGATTGTAACACCTGTAACAGACATTTTCGAGGAGAGGAAAACCTCCAAACCCACACTGCACTTTTAAAACGAAAATACCAAAGAAATATTGAGTAAATTAATGTCTACTTGACATGAAGTTTATCAAACATAGAAAAAAGATAACAACGGGTTATTTACAAGAATTTAGCAAACAATGAAGAGTGCTGCAATACTTCCCATTTTGACTGTTTCTCTGTCATAGATCATGCAACAACTAACTACCAACTACAAATAAAGGAAGGTACGCTAATTGGTAAGTTAAAGCCGAGGTTGAATTGTCAGGTAAAACAATAATCTCCTAAACTACATAACTCAGAGATGCATAAGAAGCTGTTGTAATTTATGAATTGTTCTTTTCAACTGTTGAACACTTTGCATAAGTGGTATTAGTTGCTTTGTGAATTTATAGTCTGCCAATAGGTAAAAGGAGATGTCAAGCAAAAGATAAATTGAGTGGACATGTAAACTTGTTGGATTAAAAATGAGAAAAGAATTCTCCAAACATTCAGAAACATCATAAGCCTTTCACAAAACTAAGCTGGTAATATCATTGACCCATTTCCGATATATCAGCATTGGATTATGTCACATGCAACAAATTTTCCGTACTTTGTATAAAAAGTTCCGTAAAATAGCTGAGAATAAAGACATTTGCTATGACCAGGCTATTTTCAATCATGAACGGTGCATTGGAATGTAACATAAGCCCAGCAGAGTTGAAACAAATAATTCCCTAAATTTTTAAAATTTGGAAAACTTAGGTCTCTACCACTAATTTTGATTTACATCACTGAACAACTAATAGGTCTTTGAATGTTATGTTGAATTATCAAATTGTTCATGACACACTAGTCTGCCTAAATGCGAAAAATTTTTCCATGGACCAATTTTTGCAAGTCCAATTCTGGGGGCGTTTTGCGTAGATTTATTTTTGCAAATCAGGCACTTGCAGAGAAAATGTGTGGATTTAATTTTGTGAATGCACGATTGCAAAATAATTTTTTGTTTGTTTGAAACTTCAGGTTCAATCGCTATCTACATCTCCATCGTAGAATTTCAGATTAGAAGTTCGGCTCACTTTCTCAGTATAATTGGTAGTTTTGTGATTCATATGGCTGACCACATCTCCAAGATTAGGAGCACGCACCCTTTTCAGGATCTAGATTTTCAGATTAACTTTGAGGACATTTTCACTGTACATCAGTACGTAACGATCCTTCAAAAAGTAGTTAATGAGGTCATTAGCGCAATTAACAGATATGGGAAAAATAAAGATAAATTTTGCGTGGATTTACTTTTAAGAATCTCTTCACCTTTAAGCCTTTGCCTGGATTTGATTGTGCGAATTTAGCCCAAATTCACAAAAGTTAATAGACGCAAAGAATATAACAGCGCTATCATGCCACCAAACCAAGTAAGGAAGTCATAGCTATATCCGATCCTGAAATAATAGGGGGCAGAATCAACATATCTCATGCATACCAAGGCATAAGTGGTCCAATGCAGAATAGAGTTAGGAGACAATGATCTTTCAATGGCTTCTATAACAATAAGTTTACTTTTAACTACTCCGTATAAATAAACACCAAAGGCATAATACAGCACTAGATCAACAATGCACTTAAATCAAATATATTTTTCTACCAACACAAATATAACTCCATACAAATTCTAAAAACCGGCCCATAAAAAAAACTGACAAAAAGCGGAAATATCCATAAGTATCTACCACCTCCATATAAAAACCACATACACACGTAACAATTCCACTTATCACAGGAGATAAAAAAGTCTGTCACACAATTTCAATCCCCAACATTATCTTGTTACATCCATACAAATCCTTACACAAGCTCAATAATAGTATCCTACTCGCAAACTGGCTGAGAAATTCAGCTTTTCTCCCAGTCAGCTCACCTTAATCGAGTCATGCAAATTGCTACAGCCCTCAAAATTCAGGTTGGCATTCGGCATTGCCGACCCAAAAGCCATCCTCAGTCAGCGAAAGAGCGGCATTACTCTGCCGTCCTGAGTGTTCTATTTTCTTGGTATATTTTTTCTTAAATTAATCCGACGCGATAGGAGCGACTATGCAAATAAAATAGCGTATTTCAATGGTCTGGTGAGCAGAGATCAATGCAAATCATCTCTCATTCAAACTTATGTAAACAATCTTAAATAATTGCCTTATCCATGTTCGATCTTGACACCCTATCTTCACGTATTTCTAGGAATAGTTGTCACTAAATGCCATGCTGCAGTCTGCAATTCAAGCTAAATAACTGATCACATCTATGCATCAATGCAGCGTCTTTACATTGCAGATCTCCAGAGTACATGAATATTTCTGTGATTTGGAGCCAAGTGGAGCCTGAAAGATCCACTTTCATTCTAATTCATAATGAAGAACACAACTCCTTGTTTTAAAATGCTCATTCTCGATGAAGGTTTGCCGAGCCCTGGGTGTTTTCAGTACAGCATTGTCAACCCCAAATTGCCTTCTAGGTTGGCAAAAGTCCACTATTGTGCCGATGTCAATTTGTGTGAATTTCGAGGACTGTTGCTACGTCAGCGCGAGTGCAATACCCAGGGCTTCATGCAGCCACCTAAATTGAGGGCCATTTCAAGCTCCAAATTGAGTCTTAACCTAATTGGCAAATCTGTTTTAGATCATAAGGTATAATGATTACGCTTCATGATATATGTTAACATTAAATTGATCCCACATACAATAACTCGTACTCTAAAAGACACTTTTATTCATGGATAATTGTGCAACAGTTGCGAAAAAGAGCTGCGGATAACTTTTAAAACACAATTAAATTGAGTTTTGACGGCCGCATACCAAATGTCATTCACTACCAGCTTCTAAGAAGAAAATGTGCACACAAAATATAAAAACGACTGTTGCACAGTTCAAATTCTCAACATCATCTGATTACCGACGTCCAATGATTCCACCACCTCCACCACACATGTTGTTATATACTTGCAAAATCTCTTTGGTATTTGCATCAACAAAATACACTGGACTTCTCATTTCACCAGCAATAAACTGTACATTATAAACCAGTTTTGCATGTTCATCCCTCATATGAATCTGCAAGTCAAAGTTCCCAACCATATATTCCTTGTGAAATTCTTCTTCGCTATCAACTTTCGTTACACATTCGGCTTCAGTCACTAATGAAACAACCTCGTTTCTCGGGACAGTTGGATCGATAGACAATATATCTTGCTCCAAATCCACGACAATTTTCCCTGTTAAGTTGCTGATAACTTTTGTTTCAGCATCATAAGTAGGATTACACACAGTGCTGAATACCAACAACCCTTTATAGTATTCATCACATCTGCTCATCACGCGCCTACCAGACTGCATTGGTACTCGCTCACGAAATTCATATTCAGTCGGCAGACCCAGCCAGTCATTTATGGACGTTATGGAAGACAAATCATCTCTATGCTGTGCATTCCACTCAGCTCTCATGAAGAAGTCTTTGCGATCAAACCATCTGGCTGGCATTTTGAGGTGATCTTGAGATAATCTAGCATAGACACATTATAGCAATGTATTCACGAAGGCATACAAGGAGAGGAGGAGATCGATGTTAACTGCAGACAGGTTCATAAGAAAAGTTATCATTTAGTTGGTGTCAGGAGGCAAGACTATATACTGGTGGAACCTAAATACACCTCAGTCATCATAAACATAGCAAAGAACAGAACTAAAGGATACTGTTAGATATTATACATACAACAGCACGAGAAAGGAAGAAAATGCAAAATAAAATGCACACAACAGCGAACCCAGCTCAGCAAGTGAGCAGAGCAACAAAAAGGCAAAAATGAAATTCTCCAGCCACATGACACTGAAGGGGTTCATCTGTTACCAAATCAGAGAAAACAAGGCAGGACCTAATGCAGCTCTCATTTAGCAGAGCAAACATCATGGGGGAAATTTTTTTTTCGCCGCACTACGCAATATATCGATGAATAGAGATGTGCTTATTGTCGGAGCGTTCAACTCATTTACAGCTCTCCTATTTCCTGCACCGATTTACACATGATATGCAGATTCAGGATGTGACCTGTTTGATTGAGATGTGGGCATGTCAGGTTATTAATAACAGATTTCACACATTCTGTTTCTGTTCTGCATCAACACGGCTAAGGCTTGCCAGGTTTGCTGTAATTGTAACAATTTCTGTACTACCGCCGCCCAAAAAATAAACCTGTATCAGGCCCGGCAAAGGCTCACTGAAAATTCACAGGACAGCAAGACAGCAAGACTTAAGTATGCATAAACAAAATTTAAGAATCGCCAATCCTGAATAAACCTAACATCTGAAAAGAAAACCTGCATAACCTGCATAAAATCCAACAGTTAAAATCCCCAAGCATCAGGCAAGCTCATCAATCAACATGAAGCACAAGACCAACACCTATCCAATCTATGAAAAACACAACATGATTTATTTCACAAATCCAGGCAGAGGTGCGCTAAGCAACATGATGCCCTAGCACATAATCTTATATCATTTTAATTATAAATGTCTTTTCACAGCATGCACATATACGTTGAGCGTATACTATACAAATAGTTAGCATACCGTATACTAATTTCCGCAGCTACTTTCACAACAAACAAGATGAGAATATCAAAGAATACCAAGAGAGCTATGTGCAAGGATTTTACAGAAATTATGGTAGATGTGCTGTATAGCAAAGTAGAGTGCTTGATGTGCCCTCCCATAACAGCTTCTAAGAAAATTTTTACAAGACAGAATTATATTCTCGCAGTTTCTAACTTTATTAAAGGATATTTCTTGACAGAAAGAAGTGATGATATGACAGATATGGGATATTGATAAACAGAGGTTGTATGATACACAGATATGTTAAAACTTACAAACTTTCATTACTTACATACTGTAAGTGACAATTAAGCTGCAAAGTAGCCTCTTTATAGCTACAACCAGTTCAAGTACAACCCGTATGAAGTTGTACTAAGACCTTGGCCCTTGCCACTAATCCAATATTTGGAGATGAAGGCCATCATGTACCTAAGATCATCTATAAACATCTATAATAAAAACTTTCTTCGAATGAGTTTTTATACATCAAGACCACCACCCATCCAAACATAATCCATAATCCAGCTTGACATATACGCTCAAGAAAACCTAAAACTGGCCATCTTCGGGGATACATGGCCACACAAACCAAAAAAGAGTTTTCTGACACATGGCAATGATCCATATGATAACCGTTAATAATAGACAGTAATGAACAGATTTTAAAATATTTAAAAAGTACTCTGAAAAAGGACATTTTTGGACATAAGTAATGGCCACCTGCAACTTGAACAATAAGTTTCTTAACCCTATTCAGATTTTTTTGGCTGTTTACCGCCCGGGGTGGGGGTGGGGGGGTGGGAGGGGCAGGTTCCCCCACCCTCCGAAAAGTGCCAGTAAAGTACCTGCTAAGCTATGAAACTGATACAGCATCTAAAAAAATCTATTAGGAGTAGAATAATCTTGAAATGACACTCTCCAAGTCACTATAGTTGTCTTCTCAATCAAGCATCTTGTAAGGTACACTTATTAGGATTTATTAGGACACAGGATTACTCAAATTTGAATCATTTTTCTGAAAAATCGCGCGAGAGTCATTTTGCCACCTGCAATTACTCTGAACGTAATCCAATGCTAATGAAACTCACCCATAGCTTCACCCTGTTATGAAGGAGTGAAATGAAAAAAAAATGGTGTTCTTGGATCTGCACTTCAAGCACAACTAGGTTTTTTAAAGGGGAACAATGGTCAAAAATGAAATTTTAACAGATGAAAAAGCACAACGAAACATGGGATTTCCCATCAACATCATAACAAAAGCTTGCTTAGATCTGTAGATATTTGCTCTCAAAG
>JAOBRC010657452.1:0-10656 GCA_027575255.1 Scolionema suvaense
GAGGGGGGAGGTCCGAAAAGGGGGGGTTGGCAAATTTTGAATTTTCTGGGGGGGGGGGGTTGCCAGGAAAGGGGAGGGGACTGATTTTCTGGGGGGGGGTTGAAACCATGGAGGACGCTATGACCAGCTGTTTTCTACCACTATCTGCCAGCTACTTCAACCAGTTCTGAAAATTAAATTGATTTGGTCTACTGACCGGCTTGCCTAGCTAGATGGCCCATGCCCAATTGACTGCTGCAGGAGTGAACGTTTTGTATCTCATTACTTATGGGACCAATCAGATTGGGTGTTTAGATCTTTTTGCATATCATTATCTGAGTGGAGGTAACTGCAAACCAATTATGATATAATTTTTCGGCTTCTTTCCATTTCATGCAGGCAGTGAGGCAAGACGTAAGCAGTTAAATAGTCTGTTTACTGCGATTGCTACATGTTTTTTTTGGCAATTTCAGTGTTTAATAATTAATAAGATGATCCATAAAGAAACCCTCTCCACTGGGAATTATTTTCTTTCGGTGAATTGGGATACCCCCTTCCATAGGCCTGGCTAACACCCTGATGATAAATTTTTCTTCTTGCCTTTGGTACAGTTGGCACTCCTTGGTTGCTCCTGCCTGTACACTATCATTGTGCTGGCTGTGAGGCCGTTGAAAAACTTTGGATATTTGTGTTAAATATGTATAAATTCCCTATACATACTTTATATTTAAGTGTTATCAAACTATGTGTGTTATCGGTAGATGTAATAGGAACCAGGCCTTTACAAAATTTTCACTGCAGGAACAAAATTTCGTTCGCCCCCATCGACGTTAGGGTGAAAATACTGAACGGAAATTCATTGAACTAAAAACAAGAACATAGCGCCATAGACTTAAAGGAATGACCAGAAAAAATCTTTAGAGTGCTGTTAAACTCTAATGCACTTGCCAAGGACATTGTTGTAACAATAAAATTTCTGAAGCCTCTAGAAAAGAAAATCTGTAGAGAGGTGTTACAGCATGCTAAGGGGAAAATGCAAATATAACGATTTTTATTAGACATTCAACTGAAACCACAACAGTGAACTGCAAATCTTGCGCAAACCCGTCACGTAATGTTCGCAATTTTTGAACGAGATCAGTGTAATTATCTGGAAACTATTGCCGACGGAGATCTTTAGAAAGAATCGCAATGAACCATCAAATGGGGTAACTTCGGACGGATTTTTCCATAAAGTTGAAAATATCTTGCGCGGAACTTACGGGACGGCACCAAACTTCTGGCTCAGTAGCATTGAACTTCTGGCTCAGTAACATTGTGGTGCATCTGAATGCAGCTACACACAGAACGTACCTCAGCAGGGTGAAGTTTAGTGATGACCTGCCTCCAAAAGGTGTCCGAAGTCACCAGTGTGATTGGGGCTACTTCGGACACAATGGATTTGTTGAGTTAAAATTTGAACTCAATATTGTTTTTATGCAGTTTCCCGTATATAAATAAAAAAATATTTTCCTATGGTGCAGTAACATCGTTTTCAACTGGTAGATCTCAGTTTTTAAATTATAGACGATTTATTTGGAACCCACTATTTTAAAAGAAGTCATTTTTGACGGAAAAATGACCTTACTAACTAAAATGCCTCTCACGCCAAATATTCATACCGTAGGTGCCGAATTTTGATTTCCGAAGAAGCAAGGAATGTTTGAGAAGTTGAAAACTCCGTATAAGTAGTGAAAAAAAGTTGCCATTCGACTGGAAAAGAGAATTTTCACGAGTGTCGGAAGCTACCCGTAAGTCCGAAGTTAGCCCTTTTGACAGAATGCCTTCAATAATTGCCAACAAAATTTTGTTTCATGAGCTGCAGAGATAGGGGCGAGGAGGCTAGACGCACCTCAGAATTAATGTTGGTGAACCTGACAACTTACGTTCTAGAAAGCCATGGGGAACAGATTTTTGTTCGCGCCAATCGGCGTATGCGCGAACGCGCCGCAAACGTTTGCGCAATTTGTGAAGGCCTGGAACCTATGTGGAGCTGCAGATTCTTTCCCCTTTTAGCTCACCGAAAAGTATCAATTACTTTTGCCAGCTGTGTTTCTCTAAATCTCAATATGCCTTCTACTTTCATTCTTGTAAGGCTAGGATATTAGATAAGGTTTACTTCTTTTTCAGCCCCCAGTGTTGCAAAGACTTGTTTCTGAAGATTGTGCAGATATTCAGCGAGATGAATTAGTTGCACTGAAAGGCATATTTGAAGAAGACTTAGCTTTGATTGATGCCGATTCCAAGTGCTTCAAAATCTGTCTGACAAACAAAGAGCTCTCTTGTGAGGATGGTGCTGTTGTTGATCTTTGGTTCAGGTATGTTTTGGTATGTAGTGAGTTGTTTCTGTCACATAATTTGGTTTAGGAGAACTGCCTTGGGACCAGATCTCTCCACTACACTATACTGGAGCTACTGGCTCTCAACCGTGTAGTGGAGAGGGAAATCTGGCAAGTTTAGTGCTGAAAGGTTTCTGGTTTGGTCTACTGCTACACCATGAGACATATTGCAAACAAAAAGAAATATGTATGCTGCAACTGCATCCGTGTCTGGGTAGTCTTGGTTGTATTTTAGTAGACATATGACTAGAAAAAACAATGGGAAGCAGCTTGCTATTGTTTAATGTTCTTCAAAGTTGAAAGCAAGAGGCTAACCTCGCCATCAGAGGCTCATTTCTAGCTCTGGCAACTATGCGTAGAGAAATTTGATGGCCCCAAGGTAAGAAGAACTTGCCTTTTCATTCTACTTTTTGTTCCTTGTCAGGCCTTGATATAACTTTTCATGAACACCCGACAAAGTCCCTCCTAACGTCTGTGAGTAAAATCATTGAGCGCGGACCACCCGACATAACAAATAGCCCAATGATTTAGATTTCTGCGTTCTTCAGTTTGTTGCAAAAGACTGCGGCTGGTAGCTATATACATAAGCAATAATCTACCCTTCACTCTCTTCAAAACATTCTTACTGAGCGTGCATTTTTATTCAATACCAAAAAAATGCACAGGTGAAACCTTGCAGCTCGGTGATACCACATTGTGCCGGTGCCATTTACCACCACGAAAACATGATTGGTCCTATAACTTCTGAAGTGAGTCTTGACTAGTCACAGAGCTGTACCTGTGCACGAGAATGACAAATAAAAATTGTCTGTATAGTTAGAGAGGCTACGGTCAGTAAGTTAAGCTGTCAAATTATGTATATGTGCCGCATTAAGAAAAACTTTTCCTGTGACATGATAAAATTTTAACCATGTTTATAGCCTAACAAGGGAATGCAAGAAGACAAGTCTGTAACCTAGGTTAAACGAAAGTATGAGCCAGAAGATGGCTACACAACAGAAGAACTGGCTGACAGATACTGAACAACATCTCTCAATAGACATGTTATCTCTTTAACGTTTTCTAGAGGACTGCAGCACTGAACTACCAACGAATTTGACTGATCTGATCACGCTACTCTATTTGGTCAGCGAAGTATGACTTTCTTTTATCAACTCCTGCAACCTTATCCCTTATCCTTCCATCTTTTAGAAGCATCTGCTTATCTGCATTTAGACCATGTTACTTTAAAACTATTTTCTGGGTTTCTTTGATATGCCATAAATGTCAATATCAATAGAGTTCTTATTCCTAGAAGGTCATACATGGGCGTATACATAGTTGTTTAATGATAACTCCACGTTCGTCATGTACGAATAACTCTGGAAAACTATAGGTAACTGATTAAGAGTGTGCATGGAACCATGCTATTTATAAATAACAATTGTTATACATAAATAGAATACGTTATCTAGAGATACTTTTATTGATGTGTAGAAATCACTCCACGCAGGAATAGTACTCGTAAAGTTTGTATGTAGAGAAATTAGGCACGATCTTGAATTTCTGAGAACATAATCAAAATTTTGACTTACCGTCATTTAGTTGTGTACGCTTAGAACTAGCCCGCCATTTGAATGGAACCGCCGGACATTTGTCGAGTGTTGGGCCGTTATATCGAGGCATGCTTGTGCTGCATGATCAGAATTGATAAACCATGGAACACTTGCGTGTTATGTCATGATTGTTGATAACTCACACCCTGCTTACGTATCTTTCCTTTGTAGCATTCCAGTCAACTATCCTAATGTTGTTCCAATATTTGAGCTGGAAGGGCATGGATCTCTGAGCAATGATCATGCTGACGAACTGTACGATCTGCTTTTGGAGGCTGCCCAAGCACGACTCCATGAGACGATGATGTATGATCTTATACTCATTGGACAAGAATTTATCAACAGTCACATTGCTACTGTCGTGGAAAGAAGAAAAGTTGAGCGAGAGCGACTTAAGAGTATGAATGCTAAACCCGAGGTAGATTTTTTATTTATTTTTTGACTTAGGCTCCTCTGTGGCTATCACGAGGGTGCATGCTATCAGCTGAAGGGATTTCTACTTTTTGTCATAACATTGGATATTTGTTATCAAAACATAGAGATGAATCCTGAATGTAGGTGTGGTCCTCCTGACTCTTGTGTAAAAGGTAAGAAAAATTGACCAAAAATCGGTTTTCAGTGTGTGCTCTTTGTCGTTTTCTAATTTTTGTTCAAACATTGGTGCAGTGTCTTTCCTATGTTGGTATCTGTATTTGCACCATGAATAAATTCACATTGAGCCTCTCAGATGTAGTGGTGCCAGGACCTTAGAGTAACCTGCAAGCTGCTTCCATGAAGTCGCTTCTATGGATTATTATGTTTGGAGCTTGAAATCAAGAAGTAAATCTTTCCTGGACAGGAAATATCAAACATGGATTTGTTCCCTGCTCATCGCATCCCTATCACTCAGTGCTAGGTTTTACTGAACGCCTGTCTTAGCCTTTAGGGATTTTGTGCTTACCACTAGTAGCCAGTGGGATTCTAGGCCTTCAAAAAATTTTTTTTCGCAACACCAGTGATATGACTGAGGGCGGTGCTCATTCTATCCGTCGCAAATTTTTCAATTCTGTCATTCCTTTGAACCAAGTATGCAATTACAATGTAATCATACTTGCACACAGATCAGAAGAATGTATTTCGTTGTGTTTAATCAAATTCTTAACTGCTAATTAATCATAAAACGTTGCAATGAAACATGTAAGAAATGTGAACCACTGTCATTGACATTGTACCACGCAGGAATTCATTCTTGGCTATTCAGTAACAGTGACACACTTTTTAAAATTAATACAACAAAGGAATTCCTCGGCAAAACTAAAATGAAATAAAACAAAATATAACCCTGAAGGAATGTGTTGCCCCTTCTCCTTTCCCTTCATCTGCTCACGTGGAACCCTGCGGTTGTGTTTGAACATGCACAGTTCACAAGGTTGAGCATACCAGATGCCTTGTAGTTTTGCCGTTCCTAGTGTGTGAAATGCACTGTTTTTGCATAAATACTAGTAGATTGTACGTTCTTGCATCTTTGTCTGTTTTTGTCTTGGCATCTTGAAAACCAAAAATTTGGCGAAGTTTGACATTGAAAATTCATTGGTCATGATGACCGACAGAAGGTATGTTATCTTCGGTCATCAACCAAATTCTATCGATCATTGACTGATGACCGACAACCGATGGCTATTTGAAGGCCTGGGATTCGAACCCTTAACCTCATGTGCACAAGGCGACCAAGCTACCACTGAGCCATTCCAGAGCTGTAAAGGTTATGACGGATGTTGGCTGGTCATTCCTCTGAGTGTACTACTCTGTGGTAGCCATTGGTGCAAGCCGTCCTTGACACTTTGTTGTGGCTCCTAATTCATTCGGTTGAATTGCAGCAGTGGTCGATGCCATTGAATTCGTTTGACAAAGTGAAGGTTTTCTTGAATTGTAGATTCATTTCCTGCTCATCACTTCACTATCACTCACTCAGGTTCAACTATCGAGGACGCCATTCACTCATGGCTGCCACAGAGTTGCTCAAAGGAATGACCTACCAATATCCAATTTAACCTTTACGGCTCTGAAATGGCTCAGTGGTAGCACAGGCGCCTTGTGCACGCAGGGTTGAGCGTTCGAATCCCTCCAGCTAGTAGCGGTAAGCGTGAAATCCCTGAGGGCTAAGATGGGTAGAGTTTCAGAGTTTCACTGGGTGATAGTGAAGCGATAAGCAGGGAGCGAATCTGCAATTGTATCTGTGATTGCACTTTGACAACCAAATTCAATATCAAACATTTTTAGGAAAATATTTTCAATGGAGGGGATTCCAAAAAGGTGCATGGCTTAAAAAGGGAAGATGATTTAAAAGCAAACTTATGTATCTTTCTTCCCCTATAATTGGTATCACATTTTTGTAAATCACTCTACATGCTCTTTTACTTCACACTTATATATAAATGTCTTATAAAATGAAAGTTGTACTCTTGAATGCATACCCAGACAGGCACCATGGCTGAAATCTATTCTGCAAAAATTCCTTTCAATATGAGATATTGAAATTGCTTAAGATGCATTAACAACAGGAGCCAAATTTTCACCTGCTTTAAAAGGCATCACACATGAATGTTTTGTACTTCCTTTGCGTATCTTTATATTCCCCTATACTCATATTTGTCTCTTTCTCGAAGAACTTAAACGTGCCTTATTACATCAAATGAAGCCGCGTAATTAATTGTACCGCATCTTCAAAAATGCAACTTAATAAAAACACGTCTTAATTAATGACGCGGCTTAAAAGAATGCGGCTTATTTAAAGACCAGGCAAGTTATAGAAAATCTCAATTGCTGCTGGAGGACTTTATTCCATACCACTGTTCACTTTCATCCTCACCACTTTCTACCTTGGCATCAGGTTCCTTTAAAATATCCTTGCCTTCATCAGGATGTTTGTAAAAGTCAATCTGTTCTAACTTTTTCTTGAGTATTAAGTGACTCCTGCTGTTTAATTAATACTTCACAAACTCCTAATGCAACCCAGCTTAATTCAATGTGGCGGCATTCTATGCACGGCTTAATTTATCATAATAGGGGGCATGCAATGTAAGGAAATGTTTTGATATTTTTCAGGTTCCTGAAGAAGAAGAAGAAGAAGAAGCAGAGCATCTGATTGGTCGATCTGTTGATGGTGGATACATATTCTCATACCCACGTCACAATATTGTGCAGCGGCCATCAAAGTACACTGGACCAATTCACAGAATCGTGGAGAAAGTACCTTCTAACTTGCAAGTGTATTCAGTGAGTGTTTCATGTATACAGGATTATTTTCTCAAATTCTATAGTATGCATGTATTATAGCGGATTGTCACTTTGAAGAGGGGGAGGCAGTACTAAGTTTTTGAAAAATGACGTAGATGTATATTGTCGGAAACTTTCTGTTTTTATGAGGATTGGCCAATGCGTGCTATCGATTTGTAAATAGAGGTGAGACTGTTTTTCCCTTCCATCAGCCAGCATGTAGCAACTTAATGTACCCAGTGCCGTGTGCATTATTTTTGGGGGAGACCGTTTTGTATGTCATCAGTAGCAAATGGAGCTAGCATAGCTGCTGAACTATAAGCAACTTGGGGTTGCATTGGTTTGTTGTGAGCCCCCCTGCTGGGTGCAGGGGGAAGCCCTAAATGCTTTTGCTAATTTTGTGTTCCTAGCTCCAGGTTGCCTAAAATCCTGCATGTTTAAGGAAGTATTGGAAATCATTCTCTCTCATCAAAATACCTGCTAGGCATGCAAATTGATGATTCATAAGTTTTCATTGCTTCATCTGACTTGTATTCTTTAGAATATTTCCATTACATTTTGCTTAAAATTTTCCACGTTGCATCGACTTGAACTTTCGTGCGATAGGTCAACATGTCTCCCCTAACTAAGCCTGAATGTCTTAAAAGATCTATCAGCTGCTTAACATGATACCATGTGTTGCCATATTTTCAATGACTGAATGCTGCATGTAATACTCCATTTATTTTAGATTGAAAGCATTCTTCGTGAAGACTTAGCGGAACGGTTTGAAAGGAAACTGTCAACGTTTGAGAAGAAGTATAGTGACTATGCTCGGAAATTCCCTATGAAATATTCCATCACCCCAACTCTTGGTTTTCATGGGACCGCATCAAGAAATCTTCCTTTGATTGGTGAGTTTAATTGAAACCAGTGTGTCTCTTTCTGTGAATATCAGATGCTGTACAGAGGGCATCTTAATTTTTACCTTAAGATTCAAAAACTTGATGCGAAACATGAATTTTACCGACGGAATGTGAATAAGTCATGAGAAATATAATTGTTGTGGGCACTGAATTCACTGAGAACATTTTCCAAGTGCAGCTATTTTCTAGACTAGCTTAGTCGCTTTTCTCTAAAACCAAGAAAAATATATCATCAGTTTGTATTCCGACTGCTGCCAAATTCAAATGAGTTTCCATTTATTCTCAATGAGTATGACCACGACAAGAGAGAACTGGTACCCTATTACCCTGTTTTAAGCCCACCTTGGATTAAGTCCAGTGGGCTTAAAATGCGGACTTGACTTTTAGGCCCAGTTACAAACATTTCATCCCAAATAAACCTGAATAAGGTGAAGAATAAGTTGGTCTAAGAGGTTTTTGTATCTGTATAAGGTAGGTTTGAAGATGATAGGTGGCGTTATACTCCTCTTTCGTATTCATTTGCAATGATCTATATCCCTATTTGTGGTGCATAATACCCCTTTTGTTCTTATTCGAGAGTTTTCGATACTTGTTATTTTTATTTTGTGGGCTTTAATCCGGACTACTTTTCGAGGAATGAAAAATGGCTCGACATTTAAAATCCGCTTTTAGGCCGATGCGCTTAAAAACGGGGTAATACGGTAGGCTTGTTGCTAGAGTTTGAGTAAGGTTATGTTTTAGAGAACACCAAGGTGAGCTGCTTTGTTACTTTTACCTGCTGTTCAGTAAGTTCAGTTTTATTTTTATTTGAACAATAGTGCTTGAGATTTTCCTGGTTAGCAAGTTGGATGCACACACCCCCTATGAAAGTGGTGCTAAATAAGTATTTTATTGGGAACTGAACATATTTCATGTACTTTTTACACCAGAGGTTACACATTAAGAGTGTACAACTGTCTGGTGCAGCAATGTATTATTTTATTGGAAACTGTTTGTGTTTCACATGATTGTTGTTTTTCTTATATGCTGTTGAAATTCTGAAAGGCTCAACGAATTGGCTCAATTTAGTTTTCTGAATTTTTATTTCCAGTGCGGACTGGATTGAAAGTTCCTTGTGCTGGGAGTGGTGTGGCTGTTGCGCATGGATCATCCTATGGTGTTGGTATCTATCTGTCCCCTGATCCAGGCTTCAGTTATCAGTAAGTGGTAGGTCAGTTCTGCTTTTGAAAGGGATCCTCTCCCCTCCTGCGAGTGAGTACTTAACTTGATTAACTTATGGTAATATGTGGTTACTATAAGCCACTGAAATGTCCTAAATGTCGTATAATTTGTGCGTAGTAATATCTATTTCTGAATCTTCATTCCTGCCTGGATATCATCCTCTTCAACCCTGAAAGGATATGAATTGCTGAAACAAACTGTCATGTACTCACTATTCCCTTCCTGAATCACTTTTCCGTAAGGTTCTTGTCAAAAATTTAAGTAAGTGCTCGTTTCTGAAGGATAAAGGATTGGCATTTTTTGAGCAGGGGTGGCCATTATTCAAGGCATTGTGATAGTGGGAGTGCAATGGCATCATCAAGTTTTTGAACTTCTTGGGCGAGAATCCCCCACATCGGGTAGTCAACACTATTTGCTGACAGTTCGCATGAAAGAAGCTCTCGGTCCTCTTTAGAAACAGTCCTTCTAGTTGCACAGTTTTCTGGTTTGGTTGACTTGAAAAAATCTAGCATAGTTTTTAAACCAATTTGTCTAGTGCATTTCCGGTCTTGTGATTTAACTGTTGGCTGAATCAGTCCTTGAAAAGCCTGTTTTCTTCGGAAAAATTGTTGAGACTGTCACGTGAATAGATAGCCAATTGTCCTGTGGACTCTTGCAAGTTGTTGAAGTTATCAGACCTTCCCTGTCAATGCATACCTTAAGGGGATGACATTTTAAGTTTTGCGTGGATTTACAAGTACAATGTGAAGATGCAATTTGGCTGATGTGAAAGAAATGGAGAAAGTTATCGACATGCGAATTGAGAGAAAGAACAAGCCTGAACACATTGTTTTTGATTAACAATCGAAAAATTAGTTATGTTTGCTTTTGATCAGGTTGAAATTTTGCATGGATTCAATTTTGCGAAAATCACAACATTCGTGAAAATTAACTCGTGCAAAAGAAAATCCTTACGGTAGTCTCACGTTTAGGGTGTGGCTTCAGTTTTTTTATTTTTTATGGTATTTAGGGATTTGCCATTTATACTTCGCTGACACAGTTACTTATTTTTATATATATATATTTGTGCTGTTGCTCTATTTTCTTTATCTAATTTATACCTGTGTTTAGTTACTCAGAAGAAGGTTCTCTACTAGTCTGTGCCGTTGTTCTTGGATGCTCTCTGCGATTTGGGCCTGATGGTAAGTGTGAGCATTTTTTTACATTTCAAGTTGATGATTATCTTTTGATTTTGAAATGCATATAGTATTTGTCAAGGTGGCAAGCAAAAACCTAGTAATACATGTTTCATGACTCTTTTACTTTCATTATCAAAAGTTTTTG
>JAOBRC010657564.1:0-10656 GCA_027575255.1 Scolionema suvaense
ATTATCTACAAATCTATGCATATTTTAAAACTTCAATAGTTGCCCTATTAGTACAAGCTATTGGTTTGGGTGTGGCTCTTGTGGTTTTTGAGATAAGTAGGGGGGGGGCTTTTTGCCCCCCCCACACTAACTAGGGTGTCCCTTGACCCCACAGCAACTAGGGTTAACACTGACCATGTTTTCAGACCTTAAAAATTATTTGCTTAAGGATTTTCGAGACCTTCCATACTCCTCACCCCCCTACCCCTCGCATACTAAGATCCGCCGCCTATCACGTTTTTGTAAAACTCCCGATATTTGGATTTAAACAGATCTATTTTTATACTATCACACCAAGGAATATATGCGGCTTCCCTTTAAAACGTCTACATAGTTAACTACCTCGGGGGCACCAAAACCAAATTTATACGGATATAACAGGAATTGGCATTCATCTTATGATAAAAGGTGAAGAAATTTGGCCAAAAATAGCTATTTCTGAAATAATGGCATATGCACAGAAGCCTTTCTGCTTCAGAGATCTAACAGGCTTACTCCAACGATAGGCCAGTTCACTCAAGGCCAGTTCACTCAGAGATCGTCTCTTAAAGCAAAATTAATGAATGAGACTGATAGACATAATTATCCAGGAAATACATGAATGAAAACATAAATAAATACCTCATTCGAAGAAACTTTCGCAAGAGACACTTTCGCGAATTTGGGCCTATTTGCGATTATCTCGACAATTGTTTTCCAAACCACGATTTTACAAAAATTTACTCAGTCAATGTTCCTTTTACGTGGGGATAAGGGAGGTTTAGAATCTTGTGAACTCGCAAAAAGCTTTCTTATCGCGAAAGTTTATATCGCGAATTTTTTGAGAATTGCTGATTAGCGAAAGGTGATCCAAACAATTTCGCGAGTTTTCGACCGCGCGAAAGTTTCTCTCGCAAAAGTTTCTCCCAAAATGCAACAGTGGACACATGCCACATAGTATTGAACTTATAACAGCCGCAAGAAAAAAGAAGTACACACAGTGTGAAGTAATTGTACCTGTTCGGATGTGGAGATATAGTCATCAACGAAGGGCACCCCTTGTAGAGGTCCCCATCTTAAAGAGAAAATAAGTAACGACATGCTAGATTAAAATCTCCATAAAGGAACAATTGCCCCGAAAAATATTACTATCCTTATTTTATTCGCTGACCACAGCAATTTCAACACAAATACCGACATCTGCTGAACGTAGGACAAACTTTACAAATTGAAAGCAATCAAATGCTTGGCGAATGCACAAATATAGTTATTATTAGATTGTACCAAAGTAATATGAACTCATTGTCTAAATGTGGATTGGCTTTACTATGACTCAGTGGTGCAGGTTTTAACAGAACCGCTGCTTGTTTTAGTTTTGAAGGATGTTGCACTTACTATCAGCACGAACCATTACAACATTACAATCTTCAGGTAGGTCAACTGGTAAGAATCGGACGAAACAGTAAAAAGAAGAGAAGTTTATACCTAAATACAACAAAAAACAACTGACCCTCGCACAACAGTGATTCGAGCGACGCTCATTTGACTGGGCCGTAGAGTTGATAACGTCCCATCACGACGCATTTCAGATTCCTCCTGAAATAAGGAAAAAAAGAACATAATTACTTTGTGTTTTTTAACCAAGCCATTTTTTTAAAAAAAATTCAAGAAATGCTAGAGTACAGTCTTTCATTCTTCGGTGATCCAACTACTCATCGCCTTTTTGCTTTTTCTTAAAAATAACTATTGAATTTGGGTACTGGATAATATGCTGACAGCTAAGTCACAACCTTGCAGAGGTACTTTACGTGCGGATAGTTGGTGTACTTCATCCCAGTCCAACTATCACTTTCCTTCACCACAATTGAACCACTTTGTGAGACAAGACATTTTAAGACAAAACATGTTTAATTTGGATATACAGCATGCGTTTCACTAGGAGGCAAGTGATTAAAACAGTTCCAACAACACCACCAGACATGACAACACACGAACAAAGACTGTCATTTTCGTTGACAATTGCGAGATTACAAAACGGGCTGCAGAGTGCAAGACTCACAAGAAATTTAAAAACAAGAAAAAATTTTTCTCCTATAAAACGACCAAGCAGTTTCTCAATATAGGTATAAAATAGAACACGTCATAGGAAACATCGGTCAAGCTTTATATTTAATAACATACATATAGTAGCAGCAGCCCACCTGATTAAGAGTGACAAACTCCGCATCTACTCCAACTACATCACCATCCTTGAGAACTTCTGTTTTATTTAGAGGCGTGTAATTTCTTGAGAAGCGCATGTGTCGCATAGCCAGTGATTTGTCTGCTAGTAGGATACCGGAATCAATTTGCGGATGCACTGCAAGTAAAAAGGGAGAAATCTATAGACTCAATTACAATATTATGTTATATCAGCACAGAGCTATTCGGTCATTCTCAGGTGCTATAAAGTGTTCTTCTAACTGAATTTTATAGACTCAACTACAACCCTATGTTATATCAGAAATAAACTTTTCTGCCATCCGCAGGTGCTATAACGTATACGTAAAACTGAGTCAGAGACTTTTGTAAGTTCGGCAAGTAATGATTAAGATTTTTCAAAAAACAGAAGAGCAAAACGAAAACCCATCCCCAATCCACATCCCCTTCCCAAAACAGACACAAAGAAGGAAACACAGGATACATCATGGAGGTTATCTCTCCTTTCAGCTGATGGGTGCCAATTTTCAGAAGCATCAACGAATAATCGTCCAAAACATAGGCGTCTAGGGTTTAGAATATTCTGCAAGGGCCTGATCAAAGTCATTTAGTCGCATTTTGGGGCTTGGTCTTTAGTTTCGGCAAAGGGGTTAGCCAAGTTCGAGAATTCAACTTTCCACAGTTTCAAGTACAAGCAAAATGCACAGAGGCGACGGAAAACATTTTCGAGGCTGATGTTAACAAATATTCAGATGAGCAAAATGTAACGACCTGTTAGCTTTTTAACAAGTAAACATGAGAAACGTTGGCATACGAGTCCATAATCATCATTTTCCTGAAAATCTTTTTAACTTTGATCTATTATCTTCAGCAGTTTTCACGCTGAAATAAGACACTTAACGGCCCGTGGGGGACAAGGGGATGGTACTCCACCTCCCCTCCTCGTAAAAAAGTCACCGTAATTCCTGATCCACACACCCGTTGGTTCTGAAACTTCACAAGTGTTATCAAAATTTCCTCAGACAACGTACAACCTAATGTTCATTGCCGAGGGGGTAAATGGTCGTGGCGACCACCTGTTCCTGAGAGCTCACTGGGTGACTGAGAATCTACTGAGCAGCCTATTAGTACCAAAGTAATTGGGAAATTCACTTCCCGTTTTCGGTAATCGGTACATCCAAATTTGGTGGTGTTTGCATAAGGTTAAAGGAAAGCAACACACAAAACTCAAGTCTAGCTTGAATTAAACCTTGATCATGTTCTATTCCAGGGAAGCAATTTGTTTCCCCATAGAAATTACAGACTTTCCAGAAATCAGCGCCGAAAGCTGTAAATATTGCAAAAATTTCACTCACGCTGTCCGCCATTACTGTGCTCTGCTGCCGTCGATAAGCTCGTAACATGGCCGATACGAAACCAAAGCACTGCTACGGAATCACATAAACAATCAACCTCTATCACAACTCTATCGAGTCAAAGAGACTGCAAATCCGTATATGCTTCATGAGATCAGTGATTCTTATAATAATTGACTTTGATCCTATGAGTAGGCTGCTAGTGGTTTCTTGCAATTAACTCGTAGAAACAGGTTAGCAGTTGATCAGTTCACAAATTATGGTAACTGCGAACGAATGTTGTGACTTAATGGAGGCGAGCTGTAGCAGTGCAAAGCTGGATCAATATTATGGCTTTACTGCAACCCGAGTCTTCGAAGAACTATAGCAGGCCAAACGGTGATTCCATGTCGAAACAGTGATTTGACGCATGCGCAGTTACATACTAGTGTCTGACTAGCGTCTTTACGTCAAGAAAATGGCGGCGACCGTTACATGGCTTCTATCGGGAACTTGGGGCCCACTTGAGAAAACTTTTTACCTATCGCGATTACCTAATAACAATACTTGTGATTTTCGTCAGTTGAATTTTTGTGCGTAGTTTTCCTTCAAAGCAATACAACGGTCAAAAATGATGTTCAGCTCATGGATAGAATATGAAAAATAATGACGATTGGTTTTTATTGTAGTGAAAAGCTTCTATCAGAGGTTGTCCTAAAAGCATTGCCTCAAAGTTTGGATAATTTACGCGACCTTCCCTGTTTGATTCACATTAAGCTATGACATCACTTATGACCATCACTAGGGACATTGCTGGCCATAGCAACCAACCAGTTGAAAGAATTCTGGAGATGGTGTGTTGAACCTATGCATGGTCTGAAAAAAGTGGCGTAATCAAACATGTTCAGCTGTCCTTAGATCAGGCACAATTCAATCACAAATATTCACTAATTTCATTGGTCATAACCACGTCATGCATAATTACTGTGCCTAAGAAAGATGGCAGAAACTTTGCCACTTCAAAGGACGTATCTCGTGAACGAAAGCAGCTTTTCACATTAAATAAAGACCAAAGTTCCTGAATTTGAAAGGACTTTCAAGTGTGTTAATTTCATTTTTGACTGTTGTATTGCTCTAAGCTATTTTTTTACATTATTCGTAAATTTTCTTAAATACAGCCATTTCTATTAAATTCATGACTAAATAGGGGTATAATTTGCAGACCAGACGGTCTACAAACACGAAACTTGTCATGTGATCATCCATTACGATTATAAATAGGTATACAAAGTAAATAAGAAATTCACATTTTCTGTAGGGTATCAATGAGAACGAGTGGGCTCTTGTTCAGAACGAGAAAAAAAATTAACTTTAAACTAACCATACCTTGCGAAGGATGCAGTTCTTTGATGTTTTTCTTTGCATAAACAAGTATGCAAGGTACTTTCCAGTCCATGTTGAAAGTCACAGCTTCTGACTGTGGACGAAAGAACCAAAAGATGCAATTTATTGATTGTACAACACATACATTCCTTACAGAAGAAAAGTTTTACAGGTTGGGTTGCTTGCGCGTATTTGACGAAACAAAGAACTTTATGGAGTATGACAGATGCTCAAAACTGATTTTTCAATAGTCAATGCTAAATAAAAGTTAACAAAAATCCGCAAAATTTTTGACTCATGGCAAATCCCAGCACTTCAAAGCAGCGCATATAAAAATATTAGACTAGCAAACTAATAAGCAGCATATATGAGACATGATCAGTTATTTGAATCACAGAAAGACAGGGAACATACCAAAACCGTCACTACCATAAGAACTATGAAAATGAGGAAAGCTACATTCAGTAAACTTGCATACCCTACATGCACATACATGCACAAAATACTGACTTTTTACGTAACATTAAAAGTAATACCAAAACGATCAACCCATTTAATCCATTGAAAACCTAGGTTTATGTTTTAGGTATCAACGGTTTCTAAAGCAACATATCGCTGTATATTACACAGAAGTGCAGTCGATTGATTCTACACTAAGAATCTGTGAAGCAATATTGAGGCATGTAGCCTTCGTAAATTGCCACCAAAATGTTAAGAGCAACAAACCAGATTTTGCTAACGTGCCTGTCCGCGATGAACTATATGAAACTAGCTTTTTCACGTATAGATGAATTACACAACAATATTCCGGCAATCAGTATGTCTACATGTGAATTGCAAACAACCAGTCTGGCCATTTTCGCACTCCAGACGTCATTCCTTCGTCCGCGTCTCTCGTGTTCCACCGATCGTAATTTTTGCAAATGTTCTAAAATCGACTACATTCAAACTGCAGATAAAAGTCAAAATGAATGTTGCTACACTTACCTCAGCAACATGGGTTATAGCAAAATCATTGAAAACGTACCACTGCTCGCGCTCTGCATCCTACAAGAAGTTAAGCATTGTTAGCATGAAATCTCTTGTCTGTCGAGTAAACAGAAGAAAGAGACGTACATTTATTATGTCAACAGAACAACAAATATGAAAGGATCTGGTAATTCGAAAGCAGTGTAGTTTCCTGAAGTCCAGAATACAGCATCGTTATAGTGACTCAATACCAAAAAAACGAGCCTGTGCGCAGCATACTGGTATGTGGTCTGTGCATAAAAAAGAAGGTATAAACACATCTCTTGATTGAGGATTAAAGTGAAAATTTCAAACTTTCAGTATTTTTGATTCTAGACAATTTCGCGGATATTTTTAGCGGACTTTCGAACTGCTCTGCTTCACCATAGTATACTGTCCACAAATCCGTTCAGTGCGTCTTTATCAGTTGCTACATAATATACCACGTGCTTAGTGATCAGTTGGCCTAACAATGACCTAAGCATGCAAAACACGGTAAATTATGCCGTACCCCTTTCCTGGCGTGGTATTCTTTACCAACTCGTACGTGAGCGACAAGCGTCCCTCCGAAAGAGGGATCTCGGATATGGCAGACATTGGAAACTAGTTCATAGATTTCTCCCTCTGGTTCATCAAGCTCTTCATCCTTAAAAACAAGTAAGAAGAACAAAAACAATGAATAGAAGAAATAATAATCAACGATCTAAATTTCTATTTCTAAACTCCAACATAGGGGGAAACCAACTTTCACTGTGTCCATGGCCTTGAAATTTGGACCACTTATTATTGCCCAGAAATGGGGAGAATTAGCAAATTTTGGTCCCACAGGTGGCCAGGTCTACAAATTACACGCATTTGAAATTTGCAGACAAGCAATACAGTTTTCCACAGGAACTAATACAAAAAAAAACCTTTAATTTGGCGAACAAAGGTTGATAATACGAATTTCTGGTAAAAAATGATGCATTATGGCTGGAAAAGTTGATTTTCAATGGCAGCGCAAATAAAAAAGCATTATGTCTTCCGAAATTCGGATTTTTATAACTCCCAAAATTTGACCAAAAAAACCAGGTTTTTTAGATCCCCTGCTGTATGAAATTTATTCAAATTAGACATTTTCTGAAAGACCTGATTGAAAGCAGTCATTTAAGCCCCAAATCGCTGAAAACGGTAGAAGAGAAGTGAAAGAGGAGCCAAAAAAATTCTAAAATGTAGCAAAAATTGACATTACCCCATGTCAGAAAATGGCCACGTGACATCCCCCCCCCCCTCTATTATACCCAAAGGTAATTAATTAGTTTTTGCGGAACTATTTTTGGCAACTGAAGGAACAAATCGGAAACATTTTGCAGAACTACTTTTGGCGAATCCCATACATTGATGGATGTTGCGGAATAGTTTTTTCGCGAATTTAATAGTCAGGACAAGCGTTTGTGCAAATTCAAGGACAGAAACAGCGGCCATATTCGCCTGCCCTTTCCCTCCTCTAAACACCTTTTTTTCTGAACTTTGATTACCTTTGCCGAACTAAGCTTTGCGAATGGCAGATTTGATTCGTCTTGCGGAATTAATCTTTGCAAAAAGTACTCAAATTCAAAAGATATTAGTTCCACAAAAATTAATTCCCCAAAACTTAATTACCTTAGGGTAGGTATGACGACCAAATTTGCACTAAAAGATGCCACTTTTTCACAGTAGAAAATGTTAGACCAAGGGGTTGGAACCACGCCCTTGTTATGCTAACTGTTTAGTGTATCTCAATCACGATTTTTGTCATGATGGACGTCCAGTTTCAATTAGAAGTACCAACTTATAAATGCCTAAACACTGAAAATTGTAACAATACTAATTTAACCATCAACAATAAAACCTTGAAAGACAAGGGCAAGAGATCTCATAAACTTACAAATTCATAATCACGGATAGTTGCTTCTTGTGTGTCAGGATTGTGCTTGACTTCTAGCATAAGAGGAAGCCACGATTTGAATGCTTTGCCAAAACTGCCGTCCAAATCAGCAGATGTTGGCGTCCTACAGAACAAACGAGAAGATGAAAGAAATTGCTGCAGAGACACGTCAACGAAACACTCCACACGATAGATAACCTGGGACATTTCCAATATTTTTTATTTAATTTCCCATATTTAGAGAAAAATCTAAATACAAACCAACAGTCCTAGCCATTGACATTAACTTTGAACAAAGATATCTGTTGAGTGTGGTTGTATCACAACAGAAGCACTTGTCAGCTTCAAAAGCAGAGCGGAACAGTTTCTGACAATGTTTTTTTTTCACTTGCATCCAGAAGAACAAAACTGACCAATAACAAGTCATAAATCTTCACACATTTAACCAGGAAATAATATACGAAAGATACTGCTGCAAGATACAAAAGAGACCGATAGCTAGGCTTTCATCAGAAAGCACATGATCATCTAAAAAAATAACCAAGTTTTCTATTCTAAAGCAAATGACCTCCTGAGTGAGTACAAATCATGTATTTCGTTGAGAAGCACAAAATACTTGTAAAATTTGTTTTCCGACATGAAATGGACTTCCAACACAGAAAAAAACCCAACAAAAACACAGAGCAAAACATGATGTGCATACGTTGGTGGTACTTGCTCGCCTTCCCTTCCATAATGAATGAATGCGCATCCTTCTCGATTGCAGAACTTTCCAAATCGGCACGGCTTGGGAGGTGAGGCGTGCATCGATTTTGGAGTTGAATTCATAGGTACAACCAGCTGAAACGAAACCAAAAGATTTGCAATATTTACTACCAGTAAAACTACACCCCCCTACCCTAATTTCTGAACAAAGCATGGGAAAGCGTGAAATGTGGCACAAAGGTGCAGGAACATGTGCAGTTTTAGAAAATGGCCTAAGAGTTTGCTAAAAAGTTCAACCTATGTACGCGAAATTTCGAAAAAATTTCCCAAAATTTTAACGGACCATAAAATCTGAACCTCCACAGCTCTTTTCTTCGAATTTGTTTTAAATTTCTCTAAATAATGATTACTTTCTATTAGCATAGGCTATTCACGCAGGTTTTACCATGTTCATAGCGTTTTTAGCGACGGGAAGTCAAAATTTGCGTAAAAATTGGTCCAGGTACCTGTAAAAATATCCCAAAAAAACTGGGAAGACGAAACCATTTCAGTTCTTATTTCATCTTATAGCCTATAAAATTATATTACAAGTCACCAAGCTCTAGCTTTTAAGCTTTTGCCGTTCAGGAAATATCGCAAAAAGTTTGCCAGGGGGCAGGGTCCCCCCAGTGCAAATAGGGTAAAGCGATTTCACAACAATGTATGATTTCAGAAAACAAGCAGCACTTACTTCCTGCTGTCGTTTCCAGAAGTCATACTCCTTGGCATGCTCCAACTGACAGTTAATGCTCAGAATGTCTGGAATCGAGTTCACTTTTCGCACTTGTGTCTGAAAAGAAGAACTAACAGGTTTGCACTGTTGAAGAATCGTTACTGGTTATGCCACATCTTGAAGCAGTTGAGAAAAAAATTGTGTCACCAATCTAACTTCACGAAGTTGTCATCATATAACAGCTCATGGAGATGGTACTGTAGGAGCACAGAGCTTTTGAACAGCCTTGTGTCATTCACACAGTCCTTTCTATTTCACTGCGTTGCCTCATGTATAAGGAGCATGAACCTATAACTCGACTAAGAGTTGTGAAGAATAACACATTTCCAATATTGTGTCTCGTCCATAACGAAAACACACGCAATCCATAAGACAATACATATCAGAGAAGCATTTCTTTTAACTAAGGGCAACACAAAGACCCACAAGCATCTATAAAAATCACAAGACGGGCAGCACGAAGACCGGTAGCTCCGCTCTCTATAACATAATCTATCTAACACCCCATTCTATAAAACTCACATGGCATATCATACAGCGGGGTTTTCCCAGCAACCAATCAAAGACAAACGGGAGTTGCACTGACATGCACACATGCCCATAAGGTGCTTATGTTCGCAACACAACACCAACATGCAGACTTCTATTCACATATTTGCTACTGAACTCTTATAACACAGGAGCAACTGATTATTGCCTACCGTTGGCTGGTACTTCTTACACTTTTCACACCATGCTTGAGTAGTCTGCTTGCGAGAAATGCTATTTTGAAGAAGGCTGGAGAACTGCACAGCACCTTCAACTAAAAAATGAATGAATAATTATTAAGACACAAACACTGAAAAAAATTAACTGACGAAACCAGCCTTCTAACTAACCCAGACTGTGGCAAACGCATTTATCGTACTGATCAACGTCTATAATAATGATGGCACAAATAAGATGAAGAAGAGATCAAGCAAAGCATCTGAGCACACTATTTCAAGATAGAAAGTAACAGATGATTTTCGCATCGTATTTTGTCAGTTATTCCAATAATAGACGATTTTTGAGAGGATGGCCAGAGGTAGAACGCTCACTGTGCATGAGCTTCATAAAACCAAACTCTGTCTATTTATAGAAAATACGCAATATTAGCAAGAAATTTGCTTCAAATGAAAAGTTGATAAATTAGTGACATGAGGCGCTTAAATTACTGTTTTCGTTTAGTAGCGAACACGGTAAAAGCAATGTCAGTGAAACAGAGAGCAAGGATTAAATAATACAACTTCTTTTTACGGAGGTACACTCCACACCAAGTATATTTCGCCGAATTTTCGGTGGATTTCTTG
>JAOBRC010657675.1:0-10656 GCA_027575255.1 Scolionema suvaense
CCTACCCAGATGGTCAGAAACCGATGCTAGATGACGCAGCCTATGCAGGGCAACCGGTTACCCAACAGAAACACACACACTCACTCACCCCCTTCCCCATCCCTGAAAAAAAAGAAGAATGAAAAAATATTCAAATACAAAATAAAAGATAACAAATACAAAAACAACAATAACAAAAAAATTGGCCACACAAAAAATGACAAAAAATCCATAATTAAATTTAAAAAAATTAATAATAATTCAGCTATTTATAATTAAATGAGGGTAGCAACAATGAACGTGAAAACTCCCTGCAAAGTTGAATTAGTCGTCACGTACATAGAATAGCAGATACGAACTACCGTTGTTAAGGTCAGAGATATTGGCTTTGGTGACGCCTGAGACAAAGGATGGTCCTTCACTCCTGTACAATTCATCAAGCCATGCAGTTCATCATTCCACTTTCTTCAATGGCAGCCAAAATTTGTTCATTGGGAAGTTAATACATATTATAGTACAATACTAATTCAAAACCTGATTTAATGGAATACAAGTACTCAGATTTTCACATGATAGATAGGCAGCAGATGATAAGCTAGTCAAATGTAAAACACTTCAATAACTTCATAACATATTTTGTTTACTCGAAGGACACACAGGGACAGTAATAACAAAGTGTGACGCCTGGTGTGTAATGGCAATGGTGTCTGAAACTGCTTGATGATCATACATACATATGCTTTTCATTACAAATGACGAGGATAATCATATAAGCTTCCACTGCAATTAATTCTGATCGTCATGCATGTGTGCATGATTCAAAATGCTACAGGGCTGCCATAGGAAAGTGAAAACGAAATTCCCTGACTTTTCCCAGACTAATCAACCGAATTCCTTGACCATATGCATGTCCCTGGTCATGTAAATACGGCAAGGGAACTATGAAAATGCATAAATTATATATCATGAAAAAAATCCAGCCCCACCAGAATTGTTGCCCCTGTCTTTTCCCTGACGTATCTTGTTTTTAAACATTTTCTCAGACTTTTCCAGGTTTTCCCGGACTTTCCCGTTTTCCCAGGATTTCCAGGTCTTGTAGCAACACTGTATCATGTCATCCCCAGGCGATTATGTCATGATCAGGATTCTATGGCAATTGATGATAAAAGAATATGTTGAAAAAAGTTGTGCTAGTCAAGCAGACTTCTTTTGTCTTTCGAATTATGTACGACAAATCTATTTTTTAAGAATGAGATTCTCTGCGGAGTATACCACTAAATACTACCGGCTAAACAAGAAACCTGGAATTCGCACAATGAAGCACTTGCATTGAGAAAGTCTGTTTCAGATGCTAACATAATTTAGTGATTTATACAAACAATCAACAAATCATGCAAAATGAGTTTCTTTAACCCCTTGAATGGCGAGGACGGATATATACGTCATTGCGGGTGTCTCCGGACAATCACATGGGATGCATGTAAACAACTGAGGACATATATATACGTCCGCCTTAATTGCTCACGGGCATCCTTCTGGTTGTTGCAGATAACTTCGGGAACGTATATATACGGCCTTGGTTGTTCGCAAAAATAGGCTTGGCATTCAAGGGGTTAAAACGTAAATACACAGTCGTAACTAAATTAATCAAATAAATATTTCTTGCAGGACACAAATTCCAGCATATTTCTGATTATTTCGAATCATCAGGTTTCATTACTACCACAGAGACACATTTCACAGGCAGGGAAAGAAAAGGTTGCCTTGGAAATATAAAGAAAACACGATGGCCACGGTAAGGCCAAGACATCTCATCATAGAATGCATCACATATACTTATACTACACTCAAGACGCAAACTTAACCTGGATGCCAAGACTTAATTCCTTCGCTTAGCCGGCTGTTGTCATATTGCATCTGATTGGCTTGGCCGGCTTGCATTCGAAGATAAGGGCTTGGAATATCTCTGTGGGGATTTTGAAACTGCAAAATCTGGACGGAAGCGCTTATTGGCTAATCCCAAATTCAATCTCAGGCCCTGGTTCAAGCCAGTCACCAAACCAGATTGATCAGATATATCCCTATCGTTTAGAGATGATGAACACATAAAACGACATGCATCGTGACCAACATTGATGTTGAAGATAGGCATAGAGAGGAGTATTAACTCCCGAGAATATAACACTTTCCCCCTTTTTAAGGGTGACGAAATCTGCCGATGGCGTAGACAGAGCAAAACCAACCAACTAGAAATGGGAAGAAAAGATCGTCAGGCAAGCAGGGGGAACATGCCACAAAGGTTCACAGCACCTACAGCAAACTTAGTGATGCACGATTGACTCCATACCTGAAACGATCATCTGGGCGCCGGCTATTGTAGAGTGTGAACATGTTTTGTGGGCGCCAAACACTCAGCCCTACCCAGATGGTCTGCTTGCTATAAAGTCGGAAACGGCATCAACACACAGACTCGTATACACACCCACACATACACATACACATGCGCAAAGCAAACAAACAACAAAAAACAAAACAAAGCAAACAAAAACAACAAACAACGAGAAACAAATGCAAAAGAAAAATCCAACATCTAAAATCAACATCCAAAATCCAATTAACCTTAATTTACCGTCCAGCTCATGTGATCAAGTTTGGCTCAGTATAAAAGGAGCAGTTCATTGTAGCCTGAATTTGCTTTTTGCTCATTGCTAAACTATCATTCAGAGCTAGATTTTACAGAACCCCTTAGCCTTCAGGGGTTTTGAGCTTACCACCAGTAACCACACCAGTAGCCTGTGCAATTTGAACCCTCATGTTCACAAAGCCACAAAGCTAACAATGAGTCATTCCAGAGCCCTGAAGGTTAAGGCCAATATTGATTGGTTGGTCATTCCCTGAGCTAAGCTGCTCTATGGTAATCATAGCTGCAATGGCGTCCTCGATACTGTGTGGTAGCTTGTAATCCAGACAGGTATGGGTTCAGTGACATCAGCATGTTCAAAAATTTTACTGTTTGAATACATGATTAAGTTGTTTTTTTAAAATATTAGAGTGTATTATTTACGCCAAAGTTGAGATTCATTGGTTGCCTAGTGCTAGATTATAAGTTCTAACCTTTTTGTTCATTTTACACAACTTGGGGAAACACATTTTAGGCTGCAACTCAAGAAAGTTTTGATACAAAATTGTGCCACAGGGTGGGTATCCAGAGCATGCTCATCATGAGAGCTTTCCATTGTTATATTATACAGTAATAAGTTCATTTGTTGACATGCACAGTCCCTATTGCTTCACATTATAAATCACCTGTGGTGCAGAGGATAGAGTTATTCGCGCATAAACCTGTAATCTACTGGAAGACATATTATCTTGTTCATCGATCCCTCGGCAAATGAACTGGCGGCGTTTTCAACTACAAAAACTACTCCATTATAGACGTGAAAAACATTCACGGTTTTCTCAGGTCCATCCCGGTTTTTGATGAACAAATTCAAAGAACTCGTTAAACTCATTAAATGTGCCCGATGCCTATTGCGATCAGTCTCTTGGAGGGAGAGATAAACATATACGGCAGAAGACCGTAGGCTGATATGATTTGTGCAAATAATCAATGGACAAGTTATAGAACTGCTCTGCAACTGGTTTGGTGTAGCAGCCTTAAAAAATTCCAGCCGAATGACGAAAAGCAACACCCTGGCGCTGGATGCAAAACCAAACATTTTGCTCCCTGGCTTTATGATGTCATAGGTCACGCAGTAGAAAAAATTGGCATTAATGGGAAGAATGGGTCAATTTGCAGTAAAATTTGATTCTTGGATCACAGAGGCAGGGTCAAAAAACAATTTCTTTTGCTTGTCATCGGGAGCCTCAGCCCATGCTACAGTGGAACAAAAACAGAATGTGTGAAATCTGCTTTTAATAACCTGACATGACCATATCCCAATTCAAACAGCTCACATCCTGAATTCTGGATGTCACATGTAAATAGGTGCAGGAAATGAGTGGAGTGAAAATGAGTTCAACACTCAGGCAACATACACGGCTTCCATTCATTGATATATTTCATAGCGTGGCGAAGAAAATTTCCCATATGATTTCAGGGTGCTGATCTTTGCGCACCCAAAAGTAGTCAGCGCTGTCAAATGAGGGCTGTGTTAGGCCCTGCTCATTGTTTCAATTCCTGTTAACAAAAAGTTAATTGCTGTCTGAATAGTGTTTCTAAACCTTAGAGTGCAAGTTGCATGTGACGGAACGGAAGGTTATAACAAGCAGGCATGAAACTCTAACTTTTTGAAAAACATGACATGAAAACATGCCAACAAATCTTGAAAAACATGATTTTTAAAAGTAAAACATGCCAAATTTTCGATCAAGTCCCTATATAACCGCGAATATTTACAGAGGTGTAAGTGCCATTCCCTAGGTAATATTGTAAGTATGTTTCTAAACTCCTAGCAAGATTGATCCGTAAACTAAGAAGTGCATAAACTAGAAAAAGAACATAAGTAAGTAATAAAAAGTACAACACAAGCAACAATAACTCTAGTATAGATTGTCTTGCTAACACAAGTGTTAGTTCGTATATAGAGGTGCTATACAGTTTTTTCCTACAAAAAATGACAAAATTTCAAAATCAGAATTTGAAATTTTCAGCTAAAAACCTTGAGAACTACTGTTATATGTATGACTAATTTTCGATACCTTAAAGCAGGCCTAACTACGGCTTGATCAACTAATTACAAATCAACAGTACAAATTAACCAATAAAGCTGAGTAAACAACTAAACTGCATAAAGTAACTATTACATGTAAGTAAAACCTTTGAGTAAAACAATTTCTCTTAATTTTTAAGGACATTATAGGAGATATATGGGACAGGAACTGTTCTTGAAGTTGCTGACATAAGCGTCTGTACACTAATACCCACCTTGATCTTGGTTTAAATGCTGTTGAGTATTGGTTCAATCAACTTTATAGTAACAGATATCCTCTTGTGGAAAAGACTGACAAAGAGTTTTGTTCTCGAAGTAGTGAAAAGTGAATTGGATACCACTTACTTTTAATTTAATATTGGACATAGACAGTATTCACAATACATGTGTTTTACAAGGTACATTGGAAGGATCACATTATAATTTCCCATTTAGTCCAGGTTTATACGTTTTTATAAAACAAAGTTCCCTGAACTAGTGCATAGAACAGTGATCTTCATAGTAGAATAAGCATGAAAGCATTGTTCTATTAGGGTGCTAAATGGAAATGTTCATTACAGGGACAATTGGCGTTTGGTCTAGGCTGCAGGTATTACACTTCGCATTGTAAAGGAGTAAACTAAGGTCCATTGTCTGAATTATGTGGGTATCACAACAAACATGGTATTTTAATACATGCATCTGATATTCTAACTGTTGCAATTAATAAGTAAACCGTTCGCCGTCCTACTTTAAAAGTAAAACTCTGAGCATGGCTACATATAGTCATTACGGTGGTGCCGAGAGAATAGAAACCAAAAAATACACTTCCTACATAACTCCGCACCAAACTTAACCACATAGGGACATCAACATTCAGAATCAGAATATGTCCAACCCAAAGAACTAGTCAAGCATAGATAATATATAGAACATGGCAGAGGCACCTGAACATAGCAGAGGCACCTGTAACCGTTTACATAGAATCAAGTACAGTCACCCATAACATCAGCAGAGTTGTTTGAAAAGCCCTCTCATGACATAATCATAAATGTTTTTAAAATTCTAGAAGATATTTTCACAAAATGCAGTTTGTGACATTTACTAAAGAATGAACAACAATTGCAATACAGAAGCCACCCATTAGAAAGGAAATATTTACCCAGCAGGTTATGACAACATCGGACCATTCAGTATACTTGAGTATGACTTTCAGTCACCATGAATAAACTACATCTTCAAGCATCAGCAAATAGAAGATCAAACAATAAAAAAATCCAGACTTGGCCAGAAAAATATGGGAAAGATGGGAGAACTTATTCAAAATATGGGAAATATGGGAGGTGTGGGTACCCTGGACCCTCCATAAACTCGAACCTCTATAACTCGAATTTCTCCATAACTCGAACAATTTCAAATTTCTCCTGGCTTTGAGTTGTGGAAGATGAGCTACTAGCAGAAAATCAGGGTAACAAAACAGGAAAATCTAAACACAACTTTTGGAATCCGACAATAAACACCACACACTGTTCCATTTTTCTGCACATCTAATCGATGAAATTGAAATTGTGCGATTAGAGATGAAGTTCATATGCATTAAGTGTGCAAACATTTTGTAAAAAGAAAGTTAACTGATCATGTAAAATTTCATTTGTCTAGATTTGGAAGTACATGATCTTGCAGCTAAAAACATGCTAAAAACATGAAAACATACAAAAATGAGTTAAAACATGCAAAAACATGAAAAACATGCCGAGTTTCATGCCTGAGTAAGGTATACATTTTTTTTCAGTGCAAAACTGGGTATGATGTCATAATTGGCAGTACGTGTTTGATGTATGCAATGCATTTTTTCCGTACAATCGTTGTGCTGTACGCCAAGATTTGGAGCACGGGGAGATATTGTGCAACACCAAAAACCCCAGGTACAGATTCTTTCGAAAATACATTATCCAGACATAACACTAAATTGCAGTTAAGAAACAGAGGCGAGAGCCAGGACATTATAAAAATATTCCCAGTGGCAGCATATGAAAGCAGGGTTTAGACAGGCTTCAACAAATTCAATTCCCTGAGTCTCCCTGAGTTTTTGCCAACTTCCAAGGCATTTTTCCCAGAGAAAGTCTTTGGTTTGGGTATTTTTTCCCCTGAGTATTCACAAGTCATAACTAGTTAAAATAGAGATTTTTTTCTTTCAGAAAGATTCACACGGTATGACTTATCGATCATGGATAAATCAATATACGTGATGTGCATGATGATCAATACTCACACAACGTTTTCTGATAATTTTAACAATTAACATTAGGGCTATTTCAAGTTTCAGAAAAAATTCTCTGATTATCAGAGGCAAAAATTAATTTTTCTCTGGGTTTCCTAGAGTTTCCCTGATTTTTTTTTTCAAAATTAACCATTTTTCCAGGTTTTTCAGGTTTTCCAAGGTCTGTCTGAACCCTGCACAGATTCAGCAGAAAACACAGCAGAAATCGTAAAGAATGCAGTTCAGAAAAAAACATTCATATTGCTGTACCACGAACTACATACTCCATACAAACATTAAATACGCAAAATATAAATAGACGTCCATGCAACCCAACCAGATTAAACGTAAATCAAACATGAATTCAAAATGGATAATGAAATTGGTTTAAACGGCATGTGTACACACATTACTTACCTAGAATCTCCTGAAATGTCAGAAAAGTGAATAGCACTCAGTAGGAAGCAAAGGGATCACCCCGAGACTCATAAGTAAATAAAACGTAATGAAGAAATCACAAAACACTAAGCATAATGAAAGATGCAACATCGGGTGTTAGCAATGCATCTGGGAGTACCCCAGAAAGTGACAGAAAAGGCCTGCTGTTCTCCTCTATTCACAGGGAACAACTCTGTCGATGAAAGGAAAGGACACCTAACAACATGGGACCTCGCTACACCTACCTTACCAGACACTGCTCCTTTTTTCCAGGCAGTTTGCCCTAAGACTGCATTCCCAACAAAAATTTTAGTACGGTTTTTAGAGGACTTTCTGGATGCATAGATGAAGACTGGATAATATGAATAAACTGCAGTTTCGCTTTCCACATCAGTTACTGGATAAAGAAATACGTAAAACCTCCGATTTTTTACGCAGATCTGGTTTTAAAAAAAAGCTCATAGCACATAGCACATAGCACAGGCTTTCTGAGCTAACAAAGTGATCAGAGAGCATCTACAACTTGCTTGTGAGAGAAGACTGGGAATGCCATTTGGCATGATTACAAAAACCATGATTAAAACCATGATTACACTAGTTGATACCATCTGGTATATTTTTAATCAAAACAGCTATTTCATTTATTTCATTTTTCTTTCACTTTTGCCTATGGAATAAAGGAAACTGACAGACACTGAGCAGCATAGGACTACACACAAAACATACTTTATTCAGATTCACTGGGCTTAGTCTTCCAAATTATGGCGAGGCTCCTTCAATCCTAACAGGCAGAAGTATGAATGTACAAATGCTACAAAGCTTCAAACTTGTCAGGAAGCTAGTCAAACATTCAGAAACATCACAATTTTCAGCCCTTCTTTTCGGAGCCACTTCAGTGTGATAAAAAATAAACAGCCATCTTGTCATGTCCAGGGCACGGCTTCAATGCTAAAATATTTGACTTGGTTCACAAACATGGTACAATAATGACTACAATACCTCAATTTACATTGTGGATAAGCGATTTTGCAAAGAGTGAATGAGAACACCCTCCCCAGATGGAGGGTACTATTCTACTGTTGATGTTCAGATACAGATGAGAAACACACCTAAACACAAGAAAACCTGTAACAAACCTAATAAGGAAATTATAGCACTGTTCAATCGCTTTGTCTGACTGCTAATTGGCAAGCCTATATAGTCAAAGATGAGTTGTTGTCCTGTACCCCTATAACAAGCATTAGCACAAACATAGGCAGAATTTGAAATTCATGATATTGCACAACCATTTTCTTATTACTCTTTTACAGTCAAAGGAAATTTCATCCAAATTGTACAGAAATTAACATCTCACAAAAATTGATGACATAGTGTTTGGACTTTGATGTCCATAAGTCATTATGATCAAAGCAGAGAGATACGAAACAGGCCACATAAAAACAATAGATTAAATGAAATTAGGTGTTTGTTCTGGCTTGGGGTCAATTCTCACAAAGCAGTTAGGACTAAATGACCTATTTTTTATTATTTTTTTTAAATATAGATCAAACGTCTTTATACATTACAGGCATTGCTAAACAATACAATGGCTGAAACTATAACCTTTCATTCATTGTAATTAGGAGAAAATGTGCCCTCGAAACCACCACTCTTTCTTCCACATGGTACCTTGTTGGCTACATTTAGCCAAACGTAATTTAACAAAGGCCAAATTCCAGAGTGAAATCCATTTCAAATGCTTTTATCATAACCTTTGGCGCCAGTAGACAACAATCAAGGTCACGCCAGGTCGGCAGTAAGGGCCAAGAAGGTGTAACAATTGTGATTTCAGAGAAATTTCAAAATTCGTCACCATAGGGCGATGGAGGAATTTCATATTGAAGTTTTTAGTACATATGAAGTTTTCAATATATGAACTCTTTGGATGGTAGACAAGAAATACCAAATCTGAAAATTCTTAATCCAGTTTATCAGCATAGTCACATATTATAATTCTGAATAACATGTATAAAGCAGCATCTTCCCCCGACGAGCAAACGATTTAGAGCAGCATGAAAAAATTTAACAAATTCCGTAGATTTACAGGTCAGAGGCCATATTTGGGATCAACACAAAACAAAGGACCGTTAAAAGCAGCAAAAAGCAAAAATTAGTACAAAATGTTCTAAAATTTTCGCAAATTCTCAGAGTGATATTGATACCCTGTACATAAATCCCACAGACTTCTCATATCCCATGGGCCACATACTAGCATACTCTAGGATAGAAACAGCACATAGGTTTACACAAGTGGAAGACTTTCGTAGACAGTTCTGACAAGTTCAACTCCACAGTATTCCAGATTTAAATAATAAGTTGATATTGTCCTCGGAAGCGCTCATTTGCCTCTCAGAATTTTAGCAGCCACAAAAAATAAAATCGAAATTACTTTAGTGAGTACTATGCTCACTGCTAACTAAGCTTAACGCCAATACTATCGTGTCTCTTCTGAGCTTTCATCAGCTCTCGCTCTCGTTTCTTTTGCTGCTGTGCGGCTGCTCGTTGCTCTCTCTGAAGTCGCTTCGTCTCTCGGAGCATACTATCTGTTGCTTCGCTTATTTCAGATTCATCTATGTCATCATCCCAGCCACCTGCATCATCTTCCCATGCTTCCAGTTCAGCCTGAATGAAAAATATTTTGGAGTCATAAATGTTCACTTGCAAGCTTTATGCAAGCACTTGGAGCTACTTTGTTTTGCAACCAGTAAGTTTGTATAGTATGAATGAAGCCTTCCATATTCTTATGGGTTGCCAATGGTAGCAAAATTCAATTGTTAAAATATGTATTCATTTAATACCAAACTATTCATTCAATAGTTGAATATTTTCAATCAATTGCAAAATATGTGCATTCAATCAGTTGATAAAATATCTGTGCATTCAATTCCAACTGATAATGGTTCATTCTACCCTGCAAATACATCACTTCCTTTAATTGCAGCCACAAACATTCATTCAATCTATCTAAAATATTGTTCAATCTTCCTGGGAACAAGCAATCTCGTCACCAATCCACTTATACGTATGATTCTCATTCTACTCCGTATAATTAATTGATTCAAACGCTATGAAAACTTGGATTTCACGGCACGAAAAAACTTATTGATACTGAAGCCTATCATATTAAGGTCGTACAGCAGGAAAAATAGCGCTCCTTTGAGCTTCTATTTGTATATCAACAAAATGTTATTGACGATAAATTTTTGTTGTAACTATTTTATTAGGTCTTGCTGGATTAATTTCAAAGGA
>JAOBRC010657786.1:0-10656 GCA_027575255.1 Scolionema suvaense
CATTTGCATTGAAAATACCGCATGATCTCTCAGTATCTTTTTGCTTGCTCGTGTGTCGTTCGCTTGAGATTCGAACACCATATAACACTTACCCCGCCACCTCATGCCTAAGAGAGATCTGTCTGCTGTCCGCACTGGAAGAAGGCGATAGGCAGATTTCATGTCAAATTTTGACAGAAGAGTGCCCTAGCCTAGCCTAGTGATGGTTTCCATTGTCAAATCTAAGCCTCCATACCTTACCTGAGATGCTTGGTCAGGGACGCCTGAGTTGACTTAGGCGCCAATAGAGGGAGAGACATGTCTAAGATCAGCCGACACTTATCTGAGTTTGTTTTGGGTATCACCCAGAATCTGCTTACATGAAGGTTGTCATAGGGCGGAGGAACAAAGGGACCGGCAACCGTGCCCATACTCACCTGATCAGCTATGTACTGGTCTGTAACCTCAGCATGCTGGTAGGAGCTAGGGGTGTTCTTGGAGGCTGAGGCTAACGGACCGTAGGAGAAGCGTATGTCAAAACCTTTGGACAAACCTTTTAGAACATATTCGAACAGGACTTGATCTGATAAGACAGATGAAAGAGCCTCCCATAGACCTACATTGATCGGAGTGACTTCTGAAGGGAGGACTTGAATCGATTAAAATAATTGGAGTGACACAGCTGGATTAAGACTAACCTGTGACCTATCCACGAGGGAGCGATATGACAAATCTTGTGATTAAAATGAATCTAAATTAACTGGAGACAATCCAACGACACAAGCACATGGACACTGTTCCGATTCGATCATCGAAAACGACTTATACACGGGGATACTTATAATACTATCTGCGACATCGTCGAGGGAAGATGTACCTACCTGAAAATCCGAGTTATCGTAGTCAAAGTCAGGTTCGAACTAGAGCGCTTCTTCCCTTTTTTCTTGTCACTTTTGGTCTTAAGGCCAACAGGGTGCCTGGGCGAGGTACATGAGCTTGATGGATGGTTCCCCCCTGCAGCATTCGCATCCATGAATTCGTGGGCAGCTGGTATCCGTACAGATATTCCGATTGAAGGAGAAGCAGAACTGGAAGCCAGCAAGTTTTGAATTTCTGCTCTCTCCCAGGTGAGACTTAGAATGTGATAGGGATAGGGATACCCACAGGGTGTTGTCTAGGGTACCCTACCCACTCTTACCTTTCATCTTCTTCCTAAAACAATAATCATATTGTTGCCAGTGGGGGGGGGGGGCTTGCCTTGCTAATGATGAAATGAGCAATTGGTAGGAAAGAAGGTCTCTCACTCGGTCCGAGTGTCTGAAAACTACAACCGAGAGAAAAGCTGAAAGGCCTCAGACCACTTCTTGATACCTGAAATCGCCGTAGATTAAAACTCTTTGCTACGTCGTGTGTGGATGAGAGACTGCTAAAGAAGAAGAGACAATTAGTTGGAAGAAGCCATGCCCGGTCAACCGTTCCCATTTCCAGATTAGTTCAGTTGGCCAGGCCGGGACTGGGGCACAAGCACCTCAGCTACCTCAAGGCCCGAATTTGACAGCGATGACAGTGGCACAACAGGAATACTTACCGTGGCAGGCGCGTTGGATAGTTCAGATGCAGGCTGGTTATGTAGGGCAGCAACCTGTGACCTTAAACCTGCAGATGAACCTGAATTGGATTGGCCTAGAGAATTGCCAACTCTTGTGAAATGTGGAAGCGGTTCTTCACAAACATTAAATCCACCTGTAGAGTAAGTGGCTTTTTCCACTGAGGCTCGGGTTTTTTGTGTCACCTGCAAAGAGGGAGATCAAACTATAAAGTTTCTGATAGAAATCCTGGTTACTTTTCTGCCGAACCTGCAGAGTTTCGTCTCGAGACTCTTGGACGAGTCTACGGACTTCGTCGCGAGTGGCAAATTGAGCAGGATTAAGCATCACAGACACAGAACCAGGTCTTACCTGTGCTGAGCTCGAAGTTGCCCTGCGGTTTCCCCACTGTATTTGTTCCTGCAAGTAGTTGGTGTCCTGTGAAGCGACGTTGGTAAGCTGAATTATGTCAGTGGCACTGGAAACGGTGACCGACGAGAGAAATGGATCGAAGCTGGTCGGGTTTAGCGCCATGATACACAGAAGACAACTAGCACGCAAGAAGGCAACCTAGTACTCAGTGCAACAATATGTAAAAAAAAAGCCTCACAGACACTACTAACAAGGCAAGTGCTGCAAGAGAGATAAAAGTCAATTGAACGATGTATATGTAAATCAACAGTGACGAAATAAAAGGAGCGATACGTTTACCACCGCGTTACAATTACTTACGACCCGGAGATGAGAACACGTCAACAGTGCGTAGAACTTTGAAGAAGAGTAGGCCCACGCCTCCAACCCGGCATTTATAGGCTGGAGGTCGTTAGCGCTCCCTAAGTCATGTTACATTAATTAATGGTGAAAATTCACCGTAGCTATGGAACAGCTAATCACATTGTTGATTTGATTGAAATCTTCAATTTTCTGGAGCTCCCCCGCACTAAAAACGAAAAAGATCTGATGTGCAAGATGGAGAAAAACTTCTAATCTGATTAGCTGTTGCATAGCTGCAGTGAATGTTTACTATAAATCTTGTGTGGGCCCAAGTTAGAGAAATACCCATGTGTTCCACTAATCATTGTTGATTTGATTGAAATCTATATTTTCTGGAGCTCCCCCATACCTAAAAAACAAAAGATTTCCAGCTTGGCGATGAATAGTAGCGTATTACCAGATAGCCTTTAACCTTGCCTTACCATTTTGTTTATCAAAGGCATTAAGTGATAACATTTCAAAGTCATATGATTTTGGTATTGATGAAAAGCTTATGATGAGGGGGGGGGGGGGGTTGGAGGGAGCCAGACCACTGTAGAGGGTTGAGAGGGTTACGTTGTTGATTTCTTACCTTGAAATGGATGATCCACCAGCCTTCGCTTTGCTTTTCCTCAGCTTGACAGTCTTTCTCTTTACCCTTGAAATTAGAATGTTGAAACGAAGACACTGAAATTTCCAGCTGGTAATTAGAATGTTGAAACGAACACACAGAAATTTCCTGCGTGTTCATATTGCCGGCTGTTCCTTGTGACGGGCATGCAATCGCAGGCATCACCTTTGCCGCCTTATTTGTGTGAAAACATGCCTTTTACTCGGTATTCATGGTTTCATCGTACTGCAGGGCTAAGTTTGCACGTTTCTTTGAAGCAAACAGTATCAACACACGACATGTCACGGTCTCAGCATAGACTTGCCAAGTCGCTTCTAAACATGATTTTTAAAAGGTGTGCTCTAATACGAATTCAGGTGAGAGAAGCGAAGCGACTTATGAAGCACGTTAACTTCATTAAATATTCTGCTAATCCCCTAGAACAATGGAGCGGTAACGAAAACTGCTTTTGATTGGCGGTGACCACATAGATTCAAGAGGACTCACATTGGGCAGCTACAATTAGGCTGCGCAGTGGGTCTTCGGGAAGACTATCTCAGCATAGCGAGGGAGCTCAGCTTGCTGTACAGTCTATCCTGTGCATAAGATGTGCAACATCGGATGTAGGTCCGCCTGACTATGCATTCACGAGAGTAATAGCTTCCATCAAATCAACATGGCATTTACAGACAACTATTCTTAGTTCAAACAAATTGTTTGCGTTTCGATGTCAGGTAGAGCTTTGTGTAATGATGATGTCATTTGTTTCACAGTTAACTTTGCGTTATGTCGTAACATTGATGCGTACGTATTATTCATATCAATATCGTTTATATTAAAGGGGCATTTTGACCTGCCGCAATATCAGAGCGTTTCTGTCAGTTTCGCTGAGTTTTTGGCAGGTAATTCAACCGCTACACATATCGTTTAGATAAACTATAAGTTAATCAGGCACTTTGCATCTCCATAAAGCTCAACAAAGAATTAGCGACGAATAAATGCTTTTGATGGGGATAAATAGGAAAAACCCCACGAACGGTGATCTTTGGATGCAAAGTCTATATGTAGTATGGGAAGCGGATGATCTCGCAAACCACACGCACGGAGGGTCCGTGTAGCCAGTTCCGATTTAGCGATTACCAACGACAAAGAGTGATATTTAGCGATAACTGACGAACGATAAAGGTTTAAGTTCAAGTGGGAACGCAGCTTGCTGACTTGATCGTTAGTTGTCATTCGATATTGCTAATTTTTGTAAAGCGATAACTAGCGATAAATATCAAAAACCGCATGATACTTATCGCTAGTAATCGCTCGACATCAACAAATACCGACATCACGAAGGCAGATTTTGGCATGTGGCACTTGCTCAGCGTACAATTTTTGATGTGCTGTTCTGGCTATGGTGTGACTGAGCACATAATGGCTACGAAGAATATAAGTGTCGCTCTTTGCATAGAAGAAAACAAAAGACTGGCAGATGTCGTACACACATTTCCGTGCCTTTACACGACAAAGCGAAAACGAATATGAAGATAAATTCGTTGCAGAAAATGTATGGAATAAAGCTTTCCAGCAAATAGATTTTATTGAAAATGGTTAGAAAAGACAGATCTTTCATGTTATGGTCTTTACTTGATAAGGTGTAACTTTTTTTAGTCAACTTATTTTCAAGCTTGATATTAATATAACCACCATTCTGTCCTCTTCAGCGACTCCGCTAGTATATTTTTATCACTGCATTTTCTAGAGGAACGTGTGTATATAATTAGGAGCGATAGCCGCCGTAAGTTATCGTTACTCTGATTCGCTAGTTATCGCCAATTATCGCTAGTTATCGTCAGGTGAGAACCGGGCTAACAAATTCTTCTGCTGGAAAATCTGGAGCCGAGACCATTCATGATGAACCTGAGGTCTTCCTGGACGAAGTCGCCTCCGTCTTGCCAGTTTTTTAGGACCCAAACATCATCTTTGTATGGGTAATGTTGCAAGTGCAGGAAAACGGATTGGCGTCGTATCCGATTATAACACGTTCAGTGCCGGTCATGCTTTAGGGCATGCTAGACCTACAATCTTTCACATAAATTTTGGGACTTTTTGCATGTTCCGCCTCTTTTGGAAGCTATGTCCATGTAAAATCTTATCATAGCTCTGAAATTGCGACGAAGTCAACGTGATCAACCGCTTCCAGGGCTATTGAAGCTTGCAGAGTATCAAACTAGAACGATTTCATTGCCTGAACGTGTTCGCAAGTCACGTCAGAAAGCTCTAAATAGGCATATTTGGCTAAATCATCAAAACGTGGGCGTGGTCGCGTGTCCCCCCTTCCAGTCTTCGAAGTCGCTCAAAGTTACGCCAATTCCTAAACGCCGGATCCTTCGAACCGAGTGGTCAACCCGCAGAGGTTTGATTTTCTCGACTGCTAAATAATATTATCAGTCCTTTGCTTGTGGGGAGTATTTAACGCCGTATCATGTCTGTAGATCTGTTTGAAAACGATCGGGAGGTTACGGTCCATTATTGTAAGCCTGAGGTTGCTGTCTGCTTTTGTGGGATAAAAGCATGCTAATAGACATTATAGCGGCAAGAGAAACGATCCGACCATGAAAAACCAATCTAAACTGGGAGGCCTAATGTTGGGTACAACCTAAATGAACACGTTACCCACGTGAGAGGTAGCAACACTAGGGAAGGGGCTTTTGAGGAATCTTCACGCCAGGTTGGAGGCAGGTCTGCGACTAGTTGCTGCAGCACCAGCAGCCATAGTTGTGTCAGTTCCGGTCTCGTCTGCTCGTCTGCTGTGTGGGATAAGACTAAGGAGATCTCCACGCGGGTGAACCCTGGTGAATGTCTCGCAGGAGCAGGTGCACTGATTTTGAGTAGGGGCTTTGTCCGTTAACAGGCATTTCTCAGTCTGTTGTGATAGGCAAAGTGCGTGCCTTACGTACCTGCCTTGTTGTGGGATTTTTCCCGATATTGTGTTATAGTAGCTTGCTTATTGGACTGATGAATGAGGACATTCTACTTTGGAAGCGAAAGAGAATACACGTGTTTTAGAGTGCGGATCTTCGCGCTACCTGTTGCTTATGATGAAAAAAAGAAGATATCCATGACTGAAATACTGGTGTAATTTTGTTGAGAGTAAAATACGATGCATTGTAAGACACAGACAAAAAGAACACATTGGCTGGTTTCACACGGTTATCTCTTTTCATGATATCAAGCCTGGTTTGACCCTGATATGTTGATGACTATATCACGATGCTCAGATGGAGACATGAGTACGTTATGCTAAATGCCAGTGCGTTAATCATTGACGCATACTAACGTGATGGCGCAAAGAGTGACGCAATAACGCTCTCTGCCAGGCCATGACGCAAAATGTCTTGAATGAAAAAGTCGTCATTCAAGACGCACTGCAGACGCGATGCATTAAGGAAATTGACTCATTTTAATCCGAATTGCAATGCTCAAGGGTAATTACAAGGTAACTATGAGCTAATAAGCTGTCCATTTCACCAGAAGACGGAGAATCGACACGAAACAAGCTCAAGCGCCAGTGTAAATCCAGTGCAAAAGTATCCTCCAAACTCCAAACAGAGAAGGGTTGAAAACCAGAGGTTCAAACAGGAAACGGGATGTCGGAAAAATCATTCCATTTACGGAAAAGAATTAACAGCATGTTCAACGCTTCCAGATCTTCCCTCTGTTGGAAGATGGAACGCATGCGGCGCTTTTCGGATGGTATTTTGTTCTCTTCGTCTTTACCATCGTTTTCTACAATCCTGGCATTAAATTCATGGACGTTTTGCATTTTTCGACCTATTTTCTGAGCCGTGGTTATAGACATTTTGATCATAATTCTGATATAGTGATAACCTCGACGTAATCAACTGATTTTATGGCTATAATGAGCTAGAGAGCATCAAACTAGCACGGATTCATTTCCGAAACAAGTTCACCAGTCACATCAGATGGCTGCAAATAGGCATAATTGGCAAAATCGGGAAAAAGTAAACCTGCTCCCAGCCCTAGCTCACTTCACTCGTTTGCTAGGTCTGCTAACATTGGGTGCTAATGTTATGCAGAATGACAAAAAATTTAGCAAGATCTCACGAAAACAAAACAAAGGCACAGTTACTAATGATGCGATGTATTGTAGCAACAGCTGGAAAGCGCGCCAAGATCCAAATTTGTTTATTGCATTCTGCGTAGTATGAAAGAAGGTGACAAAGCCATCTGCTCCATAGGGTATTGAATTCACTTTGACGTGGCAAATTGCATTAGTGCACTGAAATGAGCAGACTGTGAGAGAAGCTAACTTTCTCCAGTAGTCTGTGAGTAGGCTAGAAAAAGTGGGCGTGGTCACGAAAGGGGAGCATTTCCTCATTCTCGTCTTCAAAGTCGCTCAAAGTCCTAAAAGTCCGATCCGTCAAGCCGAGTCGTCAACCCGTAAAGGCAAGCCGTGGAGGCTTGATTTCCTCCACGGCTGGAAAATATCATTAGTCTTTTGCTTGTGGAGGCTAGCAAATGTTGTATTTTGCGCTTGTCCAGTTATATTTTACCACAATTGTACGGTACGCAACACTAACAGAATTACAATTTGTTTGTTTACGACTGCCATTTCTGTCCTTCCACGTTTGCAGCGTATACCAACGAATCAAGGCCCGTGTCAAATGCGTTATTGGTGACGCCCTAGAGCGTCAACAGTGCGCAACCTACCCCACACGAAATCAGAATCGCGCCAGCGTTATTCACAGACGCTTGGCGTCATGGGGTGATACGTTTAACGCGCGTCAGTGCTAACATAGGTAGGTGGAGACTTCGCTTAAAGGGATCCTCCGGCAAAAAATCATGTTAAGTTGTCTTATAAATACTAAAAAAAATGGGGATTGAGACTTCCTTCTGTTTCTTCTAATATACGAAAAAGCATCGAGGAAAATAATTTTACAAACGATATCCTGAACAATTCGCGAATGCAAATCGGTAATGGCGGAGCAAATTACGTAGGCTAATTAATGCACTTGCGTCAGTGTGGGAGTAAATAACATGCCTCTTGCTTGTCTCAGGAATCGAAGATCACTATAACTCAAAACGCCTTAGTCGCTCCTCGAAAATCTAGTACAGTAGCCCATCACAAAATCGTTTCAACCGAACTTCTTAGTCAACGTTCAGGTCAGTCTGGCCATGCCGTTATCATTCTCAATGAAGTGCACATGGTTCGATGGTAATTCCCAGCGGCAGCCAATGAGAAGCCACGCTGTTACTTTCAACAAAGCAGATTTTCTCTAGATCGCTATCCGAACTCCAAACAAACATTAGAATGTCTGCTTAAAATTGTGTAACTTGGGGAATCGTGAGCTTGACACGTTCGCTGTGAAGGCAAATTGCTTTGATAAAAGTCACAGAAGACAGGCGCAGGTAATCAATAATAATTAGCGACGATGGACTGAAGTGAAGGCATTCAACCTTACTCGTTCGAGCCTTGTTTACAAAGTCAGCCTCAATCAATAGCTGAAGAACTATCTGATAATATAGTACCAACACAGGAAGGAATTGAAAGAAGGCTAGGGCAACATCCCACTGTTAATTGTTTATGCAGGCTCTGCAAATGCATGCCAACAGAGCGCGAGTGCAGATGCTGCCATGAAGAGAGCAACAGTGCGAAGAAAATTGCTGAAGATGATAGTGTGAGTCTTTGAATTAAAAATATTACCTTAAGGGAAGAAATTTTCGCGGGAACAAAATTTGGCGGTTTTGGGGCAAATCTGCGAAATTTAGTTCCCTTTTTTACTTCCGAAGATGCTTAACTGTGAAAATTAATTCCCGCGAAATCTATCTACCTTTGAACTGTGAAAATAAATTCCACAAACAATATAGAAAAATTCCAAAAACATTAAAAATAATACATCCTTTATCAATTAGTTGTGAAATAAAGTCGAGAGTCTCTTACAACGATAAGTGCAGCAAGCTAAAATGATATTTTGATGTTGAAATAACAAAAATGGATGAAAAACGTGTTTATCCGCGAAAATTTATTCCCACAAAATACTCCGTTTAGCACTTAGGTACGCCCAACATGTTAAAATTTGCTTAGGATCTATAGTCTTCTTCAGTCGTTAACATAATGCCTCAAAAATCACCTGCACATCAAAGGAACATCTTCAGCATCTAGCAAAAGGTTATGTTTGTTTACATACTGCCGCAAATCAACGCGCCCGCCTCATGTAAAATATGGTTTACGAGATATGGTGTACGTTCAAGCAGGAACGAGCACAATTACGCAATTAGACGAGGCGGGAATCCCCAATTTGAGAGATGAAAATCAATGGAGAGCGTGTGTTAACTGTGCGCAGCATTTTTGTTGAGTGAAAGTCAAGATGGAGAGCGGAAGTTGAACAAAGCAGACAGTGATAGAAACCAAGGAAACTGTGGAAGATTAGAGAAAGTCAACCAATGCTCTAGCAGATTGCCGACATTCTGCCGGCATAAACCCACGTCAAGCAGCTTGCCGACGTATTTCAAATGGTATTCTGCCGGCACAGGATTTCTTCTTTAAAGATGGCATCCCGAGTAGGATGATTTAAGGTCTTGTTAACGGTGACTGAACTAGTACACGAGCAAGTTTTATATTACGCGGATTATTCCAGCTAAACCTGCCATTTTACCGCGGCAGCCATTTTGATTCACTCCCAAACTGACGTCAAGACTTTGCGAAGCTTCCTTCCCGATGACAGGGAAGCTCAGGGAAGCTTGGCCACAAAAAATTTGATTTTATGGATATAGCGCAATAAAAACATGAAAATGAGAATGTTTTCGTGTTGTTCCTGTGCAGGTAAGCTATTTGACTTCAATTTATATTTTTGCCGGAGGATCCCTTTAAGTCACTTGATAGTTTCTGAATCTCCTGGAGCCGCTCCTAGCAAATTTCATCTCCTGATGGCCGATGTCAATTCTGCTGATAGGCTCGTGCAGTGAATGCAGATCTGTTGAAAGAGGAGGTTACAGTTAGCCTGTTCGCATCCCAACCTCGCTGCGTTTACTTGCTTGGTTACCTAAACAGCGTATTTTAATTATGTCATATTTTCTGAAAATCTGGCAAAAGTCTGCCCCACAGAATTGTTTATGCAAATAAACTTGCAGCGTCTGAACCTTTTTCTATGGAAGCTGGTAGTAATTATAATGTTGTTAGGGAGATAAGCTAGTGGAGAATACATAATTATGGCGTGTGCTCTTTTATGCAGGTGACGTAGGTCTGTACATCAACTGAGCGATTGTGAGCAGACTCGTTTTGAGCAGAGTATGCGAGCAGGCCAGGTTACAGTCGGTTATTTCAAATCTGAGGCTGCTGCAGGCTCTGATGGAATTAAGGCACGCTCATAGACAAGATAGCTACATAACAATTAGACCATAAAAAGCCAGTCAGCGGCACTTTGCAACCTGAGAGGCAGTGATTCTAGAGAGGGGACTTGTAGACGTCTCGAATCTGAATAGAGACAGGTCTGCAACCTGCTGCTGTAGCATCGGTGCACATGGCTGCGTCGTGAAACACCGATATGACGCTGCAAGCGCTTAATCCTCGCATCTCCAGAGCATGACTGCTCACAGTGGGCTTGATGAGTTTGATCCTGAAGATCACCGAGCAGGCGTGTATGGCCGCGTACGCACTGCAACTCAGAACATGACTAAACCTTGACTTGTAACTGATAGCATTGTTATCAACACAAT
>JAOBRC010657897.1:0-10655 GCA_027575255.1 Scolionema suvaense
TGTTTTCCTTCTTAGATCCTGTTTCGTCATTGTCATTGCCAGTTTGGCGATGATTCATCGCTTCTTTGCCCTTGTTGCTGGCGCTTTCAATACGGTCTGCTCTTAAACTTCGTTTTTGTGCACTTTCCTGCAGCACTTGGTGCTTCGGTACATGAGATGAATGCACATGACCTGGAACAAGACCAAATAGTTTCATTATTTACATAGCCGTATCGTCGTAAATTTGAAAAGGATTATGGTCTGCTTTTTGTTTAAATTTTCTGAGGATCCGAGGAAAGAAGATTGTTTTCTCCTTTTCTGCGTATAATTTCTACATGGACGCTAATTCAAGACAAGAAATTATTCAAAGGATATTGTTGACCAATACTCTTTGGCAACCAATTGTAGGGGGTCTACATTTAGTGAAAATTCCTTAAACGGGAGGGGTGTTAAAAAATGGATCTGGGTGAATTTCCAGAAAAAATTTGTAATCAGGGAGGAAGAGGGGTGGGGGGGTAGTAGACCTTTTTCGAAAAACATTTTGATTTTCTGAAAGAAAGAATGGGACACTTTCATTTGCTTGTTAACTTGACGGTATACTGTTAAGTTTGTTCATGTTTTGAAAACAGAGAACCGTTTCCAGAAAATACAGCATCTGATTTTTCAGCTTCAAAATCCTTAATCGGCAGGGGCTGTTGATAAGAAGGGAGTGTCAGCATTTTTAGTAAAATCGCTGAACGGGAGGGGCATTAGTAAATGGACATAAGTCGTAAAATTTTTGAAAATGTGCAAACGGGGCCCGCTACACTTAGCTGCCAAAGAGTATCTGAGCAGTAGTAGTGATATCAATTTAGCCAGCCTTCTTTGCAGATACTATTTGCGAACATATTTCGGTATCATAATACTTCGGTTAATAGAATTAACGGCATTCTTGAAGCCATTCTGTGAGGGTTGTTTGCCAATGCAACGTCATGATCAAGGATTCTTTATTTTTCAAATATTGGCTTTTATGACAATTTCATATCTCCAGCAATTTCTGAATTACTAATGGTTGTCTGATATGCTGAGTTCTTTGTATGATTCAGAACTTAGGAAGGAGCTATAATTTACGGACCAGTCACTCGGGACGCAAGACTGTGCCATATTTATCTCCAAGTCTGCCTTGACCACGTCCAGATTGGGGGTGAAGGGAAGGTATTGAAATTTCCTGTTTCTATTGTTATGATAATACCTGACTGAATCTAGCAAATTTGTGGCTAAAATTTGCGATTTGATTCAAATTCGGTTATTTGTGTGGTCGGAGTCTGGTGAAAAAGTTCTTAAAACCATACCTGTCAGTCATTCTAGCTGTATCTTTTAAAGAAAATGTGTTTCAACGAACAGGTGACCACTTACGTCCCGAAATGGCCTTTTCCAGGTTTTTTCAAAATTATTCGTGGAATCTGTCTATTACGATGCTGTAAGTTCAGGTTTGAAATAGAAGATAAGTAAGAGTGTCATATCAAAGAAATCTCTTTTTCACCTCAGGTGTTTCAATTTGATCTGGATATGTTTGATCTGGATATGTTTCGAGTTCTGTTCATCGTGTTTCGTTCGCAATATTTGGTGTGAAACTTAAGAGCAATTTTATTTCCGATATATACCACGTTTCATATCTGGGAAGGCTTTTGTTTGGGTTGGGCATGGTCTTTTATGACATTTTTATGTTGTTTTGATGCATACAGCAGTAACCATTGTTGGAATGTTCAGATTGCGTGGTCTTATTACTCTTATATTTGTTGTGACTCAAGAATGATTCATAATTATGTCTTCGTCAGTCTAATAATTCTGTGACATATTTTAATGAGGAAATGATGTCACTTCGTCAAATCATCAAAAGTTTAGATTCTTAAAGTTCTTAAAGCATGAGCGACGCTCATGCCAAATTCTCCCACTTTTTGTTCCACGATAAATTCGAATGTTTGTAAATCCTTATAAAATCCGTAGAAGACAGAATATTTGGCCGTACAAATATTTTCATGAAGAGTTGTGTTTTCATGAGAGTAGTCAGTCAAAATGAAGCTGATTGACTAATTTTATCGAAAAATTATTTTGTGAAAAGTTTCGGACGCAGTACCTGTAAAGCGATATATTGACCTAAAATGGTACTCACCCTATAAGTAGATCTCCCAAAGTCATGCATACTGGTTTTTGTTGGAGTAGAAAAGAAGAAGCGGTTATTCTTCAATATTACTTTGGAGTTTGATATGTTCCCCTGTCCCTCTGATTCTGTTTGCTCATCAGGGACCGTTTCTACGATCTACGACTGGGTTTTCTTGGTACATGAATATTTAGAAGATTTTTTTAAACATTGGGAGCTATTTGACAAGAGAGATAGGATAATTCCATTTGGTGTGACTGCACGTCATTCATAATTCTTGCTGAGAAGCAACATGAACGCAAGCCTAAGTTCTCCATGACTTTGAAAGCAGATATCTCTGGAACTACGACACCGTTGTTCATGAAATTTAAAGCTAAGATCGTGTTTTGAAAGGCCCTGATAACACGCTAAAATCATTTTCGGCCCTTGCTTTTGCTAGTATATTTTCATTTCTGCAGCTACAATCGTCTTACCGTTGTTGGATCTATCATCATGACCCCCTGCGATCAGACTTGCGAGTGGAGTTAACAAGCAAAGCAATGCTGGCACGTTCATCATCAAGATACCCTGAAAGAAAAGATAGCGAAAGACACAGATAGAAGACGATAGATAGATCTCTCTTTCGTAAAAAGGGATATAAAACTTGAGTAACTGAAGGGTACGCTCTTTTTTTCGTGAAAAAGGACATGAAACTCGTAAAGCTTACGGATACGCTCTGTCTCTGTTCGATTTTTTTCGCCTTACTCCTTGTAGGTCGTTTGGAATCGTTTGGTATGTCTCACTTGACTCTAGTGGAGTCTAATCCATCCACCATTATGTTTTTTTGCGCAACCGAAAGGGCTACTTTTTTGTCAACTTTTTTTACAATTTATGTTCCTTTCATTTTAACCCTATTCATACTGGGGAGGGGGCACTGGAATTCTGTTCCTTTTGCATGTACATTGACATAAACGTTTCGGGTAATACATTTGAAATCATCTTTTGTGACTTTTCGTAGTTTTTTATACTGAGTTGAATAGGATAAATTTAATTTCCCTATTTGGTGGCCGATTTTGTACAGCAAGCGCATTTTCATAAGGTTTTGGGTCGAAAAATGCGAAAACATATTTACTAATACGTCTCTCTGTGCCTCGAATTTTACCTCGAGAGTGTCTTTTTTTTGGGGCGATTGCTGTACTATTTTTGGCGAATCTTCAAAATGGTTTGTTTGTTTTTTTAACCTTGGCCAGATCTAATGTTGGCGAATCAACGATTTTTTTTTCAAATTTTGGCGAGATGTATTATGTCGAATATTGGATTTTTGGAAAATTGGCCGGAACTTATTTGGGCGAACCGCAGAAAAGTCACCAAAAAATCATCTTTAATAGTCCTTTTTTGCATCATGGAAGAGCTAATAAATATTGACGCTGATTGACTAGTGATATCTTTTGATGGAAATTATGGCATATGAAATTTCTACGTTGAGAAAAGAAATGATAAATTTAAAAAAAAACAAATATTGTGTTTTCTGTAAATTTTTTTGGGGGATTTGTTTTTGCGACCCGCTATTTTTTGCGAGACAGCTTCTTTTGAATTTTAGCGAGTGCTAATTTTGTCAAGTTTTAATTGATTCGCCGGATTCATTAAAATTAGTGCTCGTCGAAAACGTTCCTTTGAGGTCTGAGAGAGACGATTCGTCTTCAAAATGATGTGAAATTGACGAAATCTAAAAAAAGTACCTCACGAACCTCTTCACCGGGACTCAGAAAACCCCATTTTAGTTGACTGTGCTCCCGAGCAGCTGTTTTTAAGTACAGCATTTGTTTCGTGACCCCAGCAAGCACTTAACAGGCACTTCCGAAAGCGTGACAGAACCCCCACCCCCCCACCCCCTACCTCGATAGTGCACCTGCCAGAAAGCCCTGTAAAAGTATGGTCAGACAATTTTAATGGTAGCAGTTATCATAGCCCTGGAAATATCAAAATTGGTGCGATGGTCGGTGGAGCATTCTCATGATGCTCGTTACACCGCTGTTGACGGGCAATGATTACGACGCTCTTAATGATCACCTTTAACAGGCAAAAAGATTACACCAGAGACATTTCAGCGGGATGTAGGAGCACTAGGAATCAACTACTTCCCCAAAACACCCATAGATGCTCTGTATTCAGTGTCTCCAAAATTCTAGAAAACATGCAAGAAACCTATAAAAAGACGCCATTTGATATCTTTGTTTTCTGTATCGTCAGCCAAAATCGCGGCATTGTAGTTGTTTCTGCTTAGTGTGACTTCTACCAAGAGCCACCGACAAAAACTAAAATCAAGAGAAAATAGAGAGGAAATCAGACGCCTTCCATAAAAATTTGGGAAAATCGAAGAAATTGGTCTTTGGTCACGAGTTGTTTCTCTTGTGAAACTTTCGTGAATTTCCCAAGATTGGGCCTATTTCGCGAAAGGTTATATGGGGAAAATGTTTAGAAACGTCCGTACGTGGAAGTTTAGCAATTTTTTTTTTCGAAAACAATTTCGCGATAATTTACTCAGTCCAATGTGCTATTTTCGTTTGGGAGGGGGGTTCAGAGAGTTTATCTCGCGAAATTTTCTCCCAATAAAGTAGTTACTCAAGATGCCTACCAAGTATCAGATCTGTAGTTCTTTAGGAATTAGGAGTTGGAACGCCCCCCCCCCCTCCTCCCTATACCTCAAAACGTCCGCTCTCTGTAGAATTTTATTTATAACAAAATGTGCTAGTGGCTTTGGGATGAGGTTTCATTGTTTGAATTCAGACATAGCTACGTGCTTACCTAGTCCGGGATATGAGATGCTGACGTGACAAACTGACACGCTTTGTGTTTGTGTGTCTACGATGTAATAAATTCCATTCGAATAATGTTTTTCCACCTTCAGCCCTGCAACACGTATCTAGTACTCTCCGCTAATAATGGTGTACGTGAAATGCATGCTTCCTGCAAGACGCTATACACTTGCTCTTTGCAGCTTGCTGTGAGAGACATGGGCCTACATCAATTGAAGAAATTTAGAGATCTGGTGCTGAGGTTGGGTTTAGTTTCTGTTGGAAGCCGCTTGAATGTCTGGTAGAAGAAACAGACGCTGTTTTACACTGCCAGATGCTTGGTTCATATTTTAGCTCGTTTTCAGTTCACTTTTATTCTGTTTATGCGTAACATGCGTTGCACATACAGAAAGTGCGCGTTCTTTTCTCAGAAATGCTTATATCAGCATAAATAATTCTTGTCCTCGTGACACAGCTGAACACTAGTGTCCGCCTGTTAAAATCCTCCAAACTATTCATCGCGTGCAGCTTTTTTGCCCTGGTGGTGCTGCCCTTGTAAGTCTTGAGCTAATGGAACCAGAACTGTAGTCTAAGGTACCTAATTGAAGGAGGGGGTGTGGGGGTGTGGGGCGCTTATTAATTTTCGGATTTTTTTCCGACCCCCGGAGCTTATTCCGACCGCGCGTATTAATTTCTTGTGTCTCATACTTTTTTTCACCTCAGGAGTAAAACTTGTTCTTCAGGTACTTAGAATTGACACATTTTTTGTGTTTAAAAGCCTGAAAAAAAGTGTTCATAACTATGCTGCATATCTTGATGTAGTGTTTCTTAACACTTAACACGTTTTCGGACCCCAAAAATTATTTGTGCAAGGATTTTTGAGACTTTCCATAATTCCGACCCCCTCCCTCGCTTACTGAGACTCCACCGCATATTAATTTTTTGTAAAATTTCCGACCCTCCCTACTATTAAGACCCCCTACTATAAGGTACCTTAGAGTAAATGGATTTACATTTATAGAGAAAGCGAATTCTGCAAAAAATTATTTACTGTCATGTGCAGGTAGCAGTTGACGTCATTTCGACGATGACGTGAAAGATTTCTAAAAAACTGAAATTTTTGAAATGCTAAACACTACAGTACGTTTTTCCTCTTTTTTCAGTTTTAAGTACTTTTGTGAAACATTATCTAAGACGAACTTCCGGCCGTATGTACTGCGCAATGTTAGTGCGCTACCTCGTATAAAGTATCTTTGTCAGAGACTGGCCTAAATAATAATTGCGTTTTGTATGCCAAATACTAAATGTCTATGGACGTTTTTTGCTTAGTGGACCAGATTACAGTGATACAGTCACCCGAAGGTAATTCGTTTAATGGAGAAACTGCAACCAAGGACAAACCCGAAATATTTTGCGGAACTTTATTGCATGAAAATTTCGCGGTTTTTCGGTCAAAATTGCATTTCGCGGCATAATAATTTCGCGGTTCAGGCAAAATTGCGAATTTAGCGGCATTTTAATTTCGCAGTGTTGGCAAAAATACGAACTTCGCCGCCTTTTAATTTCGCCGTCTAACTACAAAGTGAGAACGGAAATAGCTTGTAAAGGACAACATCAGCATTGCGTCACTGCCTGATGTACGCTTACCTACGTAATCTTCTTATGCATATTGCTGAGCTCCGGAAGGTGTTTGTCTGATCAGGCAATATCTGGTCAGCAAAGTTGGCAGAGTATTTGTTCAAACAGTGAATTGAAACCAGTTCATGTTTCATGTAAATGCACAACTCCACAAACGACAAAATCAAGCGCTTACATTTTAACACTGTTTAAGGGGTAACTTGGTTCTGGATAGCAGAAATAATGAAAATGTGCAAAATATGCTGTCTGACGTTGCATGCCATCTCTGCTCTGACCTTGAATTGAACATGCAACGCCGTCCCCGTACATTACACGTTTTTGTATAAGAAACACGAAAAATCTGTTAGGCTAAATGTTTCTTAATTTTTCACTAATTTGAGCCTAAAGTGTTTTTTAGGTGTTTCTTAATTATCTGGCTGTCCGTATACCTTCCTTCCCCCAATTTTATGATTCCCCATATAACAAAACATATATTATCCACTGAAGATGAGCAACACAGCACTAGTTCTGTGTTCACATATGCTAAAGCTTGTTTCTCAATGGTCTTGCTTATGGCAAGGAAATAACCTTCATTGAAAGGATTTTGGTTAGATTCAGAGAGACTTTTCTAGTGTAATGCTGCACCAGCTGATCCTACAAGAAACTTGCTTGTGACTGTAATTTTTGAACCTGAGCATGTTTCTCAGATGTTTCTTAATTTTCAGGGTACTTGAGCCTCATGTTTTTTATAAACGTGTTTCTTATAAAAAAAAACGTGTAGATGGTTCTTCATTCAGGACCTGAAGGCATTCTTTGGCCAAAAAATGTGAAAAATTGGAGAGGAAATTCCATGTTGGTCCGGATATTAGTACTTTTGCTTGAAAAGCATCGACTAAATATCAAGTTTTTCCTTAATTCTATGAATCACAACGGCTGTTCGCAGATTGGCAACTTCATGACCTGGCTGCTACTCATGTGATATGTTCATCAGCTACTGAGCATACCATTATGTTGTATTACCCTAAGGTAATTAATTTTTGCGCAATTTATTTTTGCGGAACTAATTTTTGCGAAATTGTGTACTTTTCGCAAAAATTAGTCCACAAAACGTTTCAAATTTGCCATTCGCAAAAATTAGTTCCCGAAAAGCAATCAAAATCCAGAAAAACAAAAAAAGAAGGAAAGACAGGCAATTATGAACACTGTTTCAGGCCTTATATGTTCACTTATGGTTGTCCTAACTACCCGATTCGCAAAAATAAATTCCACAAAATTCATGAATGCAAGCGATTCGCAAAAATTAGTTCCGCAAAATATTTTGGATTGGCTCCCTCAGTCGCAAAAAATAGTTCCGCAAAAATTAATTACCTTAGGGTAGTGCGACCATACATGGACAAATCTCCAATCAACAGTGTGATTGCACTCTTTTTTATAGTTTGTTTCTTGTTTTTTTTGCAAAAGAACAAGGTTTATAAGAACATACTAAGGCTTTAAAGAACCAAAAACATAAGAACATGTTAAGAACAATCGGCCTTCGATCGGAAAGAATTTGTTTTGTAAAAGTAGGATTCACTGCAAGGGACTGTTTAGCGGTCAAATATTATGTTTTGCCAGTCCAGGCTCATTTTCTATCGATTGAGTACCAAAACCATGATATTTGGCAACAACGGAGATTTTCTATAAAATTTACCTAAGAACGAGCTAAGAACGCTTTAATTCTGATCTGAGACCGTTAGACCGTATGTTCTTTAAAAAAACGTGTATATAGACAAACAATTACTTTACAGGGAACCCGAGGTAAATATACAACTTAATATCATCTAAGGAAGCATTGAAAAATATGTATAAGGACAGCAGTATTTCTACTCTTTTATTATTTGTTCTGGAGAAAATTGCTCTTTTTCGACTAGGAATTCATCGCAGCAGCAGAGACAAACCACAATTTTACGTCACTGAATGCTACTGTAGATCAAATGATCTTTGCTAATGACAGTAATTAGCATAGTGAAAGTAGCAACTGTAGCGGAAGCGCACTAGAATCAATTAACCATTTAATTACTTCTATGCTGAAAGGATTTTCATGCGACTAATATACGTCACAACTTTCAGTGAAACTTCAAAGCTGAACATAAAAATGCCCCTGAAATTCGTAGGAATTGAGGAAATGGCAGAATCTTTAATTTCTACATCATTTTATGTTGCTAACAGCTGATTTAGAGACACTTGAAAAACTTCCTTGGGTTCCCTTTAAGGTCAGAAACTTTCGCGGGATGAAACTTTCGGGAATCAGCCAAGCCGCAAAAATTTTACATTTCGCCGGAAAAAAACTTTCGCGAATTGGTCTTCGTAAATATTTTCGAGGGAAACAACTTTTACTCTAGAAACTGGATAGGATTCACTGTGCACTTCAATGTCTAGAAGGTTTGACTTCAAAATCGGATAATATAGCCTGGAGGGATCGCAAAAATCTTGGTAGCCCTCTCCAGCGCGTGGTCATGCTGCCACCATTTGGAATTAAAGATGACGTCATATCCCCCTACTGAGAAATAATTTTTTTTCGTCCAAGTACGGTCTTGTTGCGTATCGTTTTGTTGCAAATTGCATAGAGAACAATTTGTGCATTATGGGCTGAAAATCAACTGATTAGAAAATATGAGGTAACGAACATCTGCAATGCAGCTTTCTGGTGAGTGTGAGTGTTATTTTTGGACTGATTATCAGCAATAAGCCATTAAAAAACCTTGCTAACCTCAGAAAACAGTTCTTAGACAACTGATGTCCGGCTTAAAATGTAGTAATACACCATTTTATATAAGCATCAGGTATTTTCAGCTCAGCTTGAAATACGCTTATATTTTTCGCGGTTTCAGGGCCCGTTTATGCTTACTGTATGCTTAATTTTGTTGGAGTTTTGAATCACGACCATATAATTTCTCTGACACTGAAAGATCATACGAAGCGGAAAGTTGGCAAATTTGCTATTTTATAGCTCAGCATTTTGAAAACACATGGAAATGGTCCCGTAAAGCAATGTGCAACAGCAATAAAGTAAGTTTTGCAAAACCAGAGGAAACAACGTTCATAGAAAGTATTTACTGTAAGGTAAGCCTCGTTCTCAGCCTTGGTATACGCTTAAATCATGTTTAATTTTTTCAGAAATCTCGGCCTCAATATGCTTATAAGCTTTATGCTTATAAAAAAAAGGTGTATGTTGAATCTACCACGTTCGAATGTGCATATTCTGAGTAGCACGAAAGTACACAAATCTATATACATTAAGATCTAGTTGTACAAAAACCAGTTTCAGGTTTAATTGTTCTGATTCATGGATTGTTGCGATGATCACAGTTACAAAATTTGTGACAGCTGATACCTCATACTTTTTTACCTACGTGGGCAAATAGCGCATCTAGCACATTTAAGTCTACCAGACTGGACTTGAGAGGATGTAGAAACGATATATTTTTTTCTTGAATGCAACATGTTTGCGTTGAATGACATATTTTTTCATTTAAAAATGCAACATTCGACCAACCATACTTATAATTTTAGTTCACCAAAAGCATAAATATTTTATGAAGATTCAGTTATAAAAGTATCCTACCTATATTGCAGTTGTTCTTACGATGAATAGAACTAATTTTGCTTAACCCGACAAAGGGGGGGGGGGGGGGGGGGTTTTGGGAGGCCCACGGCTATGAACTTACAGTTCATACACCTAGTTATGCATAATTAATTAAAATTGCATAATTACATATGCATAATTAATGTCAATACTCAGCCCAAATGATACATAATAGAGTCATCTAGCACTGCAACAAGTTTCAAGACTATTGATGAAAGATTATAGACTTTACAAGTCCAAAAAGCCCAACGTTTGCCGGATTAAAATATTAACACTTTTTTCGGACGCCTACCGGACACTGCAGGTCTTTTTTTACAGGGTTGTTACAGTCGGGGAAAGTCAGCAATAGAAGGGTCTTTTTTCACATTTAATCCAGGCCCTAGCATAGGAACCCGTAGGAAATTGAAAACTGACGGACGAAACCTGTTTCAGATGTTAGAGGAGCATCAGAACAATGAACAAATCAAGGGTACACCTTCCAGATTTCTGGCCGCTCTTCGTAGGAAGGGGGGGGGGGGGG
>JAOBRC010658008.1:0-10653 GCA_027575255.1 Scolionema suvaense
TACTTTCCCATCATGTAAATCATGTTATCAAATATATTTGTTTTCCTGAAAAAAGATTATAGTACAGCCTTGAATTTAATCCTATTTGTTTTGAGTCAGGATTCTTTATTCAGGTAGAATCAAGAGTTGCACTGTGAATTAACTTGGCAATCATAGCAAAACTTAAAATTGGAGGAAGGGCATTGAAGGAAGGGCATTGGGTGCAATTGACTAGAATCCTGTGGAATCGTGAAACCATGAAAGCAGAATCTTGGAAAAACTTATAGCATTAGAGAAACCTCTGCATTTGAAAACATATTCGTTCTCAAAGAGTTTGGGAGAAAAGGACTTTACTTCAGCTTACCAAATCATAGGGCATGTGTGCATGCAAAGACCTCAGATGCATAACTGTCCAGAATCTATTGCAAGACACATGCCTATTTGTTTCACTTGTCTCTTTTATTGAGGGAAGCGATGAAAAAACATCACAATGTACAGCTTAAACAGCTCCATATAGTACTGGAGGATTGGACTGATAATTTCAAGGCTCAACTAATAGCATACTGGGATTTTTTGGCTCAGTGAAATGTCTACAATGGTGGGTGTAAAAGTGCTGCCCAGTGCAGCAGCTTTGACAGATAGAGATTTCATTACAGTAAGAAACGTGCATAACAGAAAAACATAAGCTGATCATTCTCACAGGCCATTAGCTTTCATCAGTACTTCAATTTCTTTCCTCAATTCCCCAAAACCTGGTCTATCATCAGGATTCTCATCCCAACATCGCTTCATCATATCACGTAGAGACTCAGCATTTTCTAATAGATCAGAAACAATAGGCCGAAATGGTGGCCGCCGACCTTGCTTTACTTTTTCAATGATTGCTAAAAAGGAAGAGGCATTAAAGAGATAATTTTGTGATGCCAGTACAGTGTTAATGCTGACATAACAACAAAAAGTATTCTAGCGAAGAGCTAGAAATCATAGAGCATAAAAAGCTTTGGCTTTGTATAAAATTTCTGATTTTTGTAGAGCATGCAGAAACTAATAACAGAAAGCCCACAACTAAATCATAATTTACATTGGAATACCGAAATGTGCCTATCAATAGAATGTTGAGTTAAAAACAAACAAACTGAAAGCTTCTGTTGCACATTCAATCACTCATGTGTGTAGATACAAGGGTCAATCATACAGGTCAATATTACCTATACACTGAAGAGGTACTCGAACATTTACACCTACAGGTACGTGTATGATTCATACATGATTGCAAATGTGATTAAAAACAAACCTTCCGGATCCTGGAATGTACCACTCCATGCTCCTTCTCTAGTATGGCATTCCTGTAATATGATTGCAAAACTGTAAATATCACCTTTCTGCGACCCACGGGACCAGAGCGGTAGATCCAAGCGAAGCAACTCTGGTGATCGCCAAAGCAAACCTAGAAAAGAATGAACATGCAAAAAACATGAAATACTTCAACGCAGGTCAAATCCAATGAGGGGCTTGCTGCAACCCTCGCACAGCCTTTTTTAGCAAGAACTGGCACAACAGGATACCTTTATTGCCTAATAAGGTGACACGATGACAGGCATAGCAGAGTAGCACACGGCCTCTTATTATTGTATCAATCACCAAACATCATATAACATGGTATGATGTGAAAAGAACAACGAACAGGAAGTGCACCAAAAACCAACCTTGCAAAGGAAGGAAAAGGACGCAAATGTTGAGCTCAGTATTTTCGTTTTCAGTATCCACAATCTTATGCAATGATATCCAGTAAACAGAAATATTTCCACAATTATACGTGACTAGCAGCAACAAGATAACAAAGTGCATACTACTTACTGTTACTATTGGTTTCATAGCTTCCAGAGCTAGCTCCACAAGGTGTGCGAAACGTGTTTAAACCAAAATCTGTCACTTTCAGGACCCATCTTCCATCAATAACACAATTAGATGATTTCAGATTACCGTGAGACTTGATGTCCGTTGATTGCAAATACATCATTCCCTGCAGAGAGAGATAATTTACACAAAACACCCTTCCATCAATGTTGCCATTCGATTGTACAAAAACAAACGTTCAATAGAAATGTCTTTGTTCCAGTATAGGGAAGACTCAAGAAGACCAAAAACACTAACCACACAGCCATCAGACTTATGATTTTGCATGTATGAAGAAAACAAATTTTCAAACTTTCCGTAGGAATATACCTTTGAAAATGCAATATTTTCCTCCTTTCTCTTTTTTTGGGAGGAGGGGGTGCAAATGTGATGATCAGCTGATCTACGTGTTGCTTCCTTTGAATGATATTCTCATACATATTTATCATACACAGACATCCTTGTCAGAATTAAATCAGTAACCAAGATGTGACAAACATCAAATCGGTACAATGATGTCAGGATGTGAAAACAAGACGAGCACGCATTTGCCTAGAACACATCTTTTCAATGCAAGTCACTAAAAGAGGTCTTATAAAATGACCATGGATGGGGCTTTACTGCCTAAATGAAGACAAAGCTTAATACAGCTTGTTTTTCTGGGCAGGAAACAATTTCCTGTGAGGTCAACACGTGTGATTCTAACAATCTCTTTTCCCTGTACATTTCCTCCTCACAGAAAATACTAAGCAAGCCCACTGCTGGGCACCGCAATACTTTGATATAACGCCCGGGGCGTTTATTCAATTCTCTGAGGAGGGTGTCAATTACTCATGTTGAAGGAAAACCAACTGTATCCACAGTCAAAACTCTTCAAACGCACTGAAACTACAGCAACGAACCTAAAAATTGACAAATATGTTTTGTCGTTGAGACCTCGTCAATGTCAAAAGAGAACTTCACTGTTAGCTACTACTAGCAAGCTAGAAAACCACATCGAGAGGGATTACGTCCGCTCTCTCTGAGGTCCGAATCAGACGTGGAGAAGTTTCTGTACATAATAAACCCTGGTTAGGTTGCATCCAGGATGGGACATAGAACTGCATGAAGACTAACAAGCAAGTATTATCACAGAATTTTTACTCACCTTTGTGATATCATGCAATAATGACAGTATGAACAGAGTGTCTAGCTTGATCTCCGGATTTTCTAACACATCCTACAACGATACAAAATTATACATAAATATATGCACACATAGTAATGTCAGCATGTGCTACATCATCGACCAGAAGTCTTGAATAGCATATATTAAATCTGCAACCTCACTATGTCAAACAGGATCAAATCATCTCAATTTATGTTTTTTACTGGCAGACACACCAAAGCATGCTAGTTAAATAATCAAAGATACATAGCGTGCATAGGGAGCCCATCCCCCTTAATAAATCATGAGTCTGGTATTCATCAATAAAGAGGGTTAAAACTGCAGCAGGGGATGGGGAGGAGGGTGCTTTTTGGCCATTCGTCCTAATTTCTGAGCAGCTACTAAAAATGTAGGTAGAATTGTTTTGTGCCTTAGGAATCCTGAGATATGGTATCACTCATTATACCATACGTACAATAGCCCATAGTTTGCTGACTTCCTTTAAAAACTGGAAACCTCAGCCAAACTCACTAAAAGTTATTCTTTAACAGCAAAACGATGTTAATTGGTTTGTGAAATGTTGAAATAAACCTTTTCCCAGGATATCAGAAAAAAAGGGGTCAAAAAGCCCACTCCATCCATCAGAACATTCAGGTACCAGAATGAAACGTTTTCAAGTATAGAAAAATATGACTTCAAGCAAGAAACACATGCATGCTTGCACTACAAAGTTGAAATGCATAAGTCGTAACTCTAATGGCTGCCAGGGATGGGAGGGGGCAAATTTGCCTCCTAGTGTTTTTTCGCAGATACCCTCTGAAAGACTCACTCTGGGGTAATGTTTGTGACTTTTAATATTCACTTAAAGGGGAACATGGGTCAAAAATGATATTTTAACAGATGATAGACCTCATTAAAACATGACATACAGTTTTTATTTCACAACAAAAGCTTGTGTAGTTTTAGAGATATTCAACACCAAAGTCTGGCAGCTGCCATCTAGCCAATAATTATGCATGATGTCACTGGGGCACTACCCAAATTATCAAAATTTTTTTGTTGAAATAGTCCGTACTGAATTATTGTGAAAGACTGTCTCTTTTGTTTTCTTACAGAGCTAGGTAATATGTTAAAGATCCACTTAAGAAAATAACGTTGATATACGCCTTACTAAGGAAATGGACATCATCAAACATCAAGATGGTAGCTGCTGGACTCTAAAACTACATAAGCTTTTGTCATGAAATAAGCTCTATCATCTGTTCAATCATCATTTTTGACCACTGTTCCCCTTTAAATATTATGCCTTGCAAATGCAAATTTCGGCTCCATAGGGTATGTGGTTCATTAGATACAGCAGTTTTCCAATACAAGGCTGGTGCAAAAATTGACTAACTTTGAGGCAAATATATAGAGAAAAAGTGCCTGTTTTTCAAAAAAAAGTAAAAAAGCTTGACTTAAAAGCAAGAATTTACCTTTTTTATAGGTTATCCACACCATTTGGAACATTTTGGATAAATCAGAAAAACTTTTGAGGACTTTGAAATGTTGCATAATTAATGTCCAAAATTTCCAAGTGATGGTAGTCAGCATTAGTCATGCAATAATTATGCACAAACCTATGCATAATTTAAAAACTTTAAAAACTGCCTTTATTGGTTTGGGTGGGACGGTGTGAATTTTTGAGAAAAGTAGGGGGGCTTCTTATGGCCCAAGTCCCACACACAAACTAGGGTGTGCCAAGACCGCACAGCAATTTAGGGTTAAAAGAATTAATGCACACAATTTAGCAAGCATTGTGGTCATGTTTTCGTGAAACCAAAATCCTACCTGTAAACTTCCTTTGGTAGCATATTGCGTGACAAGCAGTACGTGACTGGTTTCAACAGCAGCACCAATGAAAGGATTCAAGTTATCGTGGTGAATATCACGAACCTACAGTTGGACCAAAAACAGCAATTGATACCCAAACATCAAGAACAAGCCAGAAGCAAACTTGCAAAATAACGCAGCAAAACACGCAACATGATACTAACATGTATTACTATATCTGATCATATCACATGACAAAACAAATGCAAAGACAAGAGCTGCCTTCAAAACAAACATGGCAAACATAAAGCACGGTTGGTAGATAATTTCAGTGCTGCATAGACTAACATAGCCTATGAGATCTACCTTACAAGTAGTGCCCCTTCCAAGCACTAGCCATGTATGATCTCAGAGATGAACACAAAACTAAAGATCTTTGGTTGTCTTTTACAGACAACAGGTCCGAGACATCCAACTCATACTAACATCTTCAAAATTAGAGGCAAGATTTGACACAAGAAGCATAGATGTGATTCAAAATATAACTCCTCTTTCACAAAAAAAATGCCTGAAGGATGTTACACTCGATGCACATCTCTACCTACATGATGAATCAACTTTCTCTGGCATAAATACGTGAATTTTGTTTCAGAGTAGATCTCCTTCAACAAACAACAAGCTGCTGAGATCAGGCACAGCTCATTTTCCAGCAAAACTAGCAGAAAAATAAACAGCCATTTTTGCAGAACATCATATCACCATGCTATGCTTTTATACCATAACTTGCACACAAAGCTTCCAACTTGTCAATCTACATTCACACGCAACTTTGCCACTCCCCCCTCCCTGTATCTATAATTGAGGCAGCATAAAATTTTTTGATTCAAGTTCGTAGGGCTTAACATTTTTCTACTCTCAGGCTCCATCAATTATAACACCTAAGAAGCAAGAAAAGCAGAAAACCACAATGCATGCAGGACAGAGCTTAAAATTGGTAAATCGATGGCAATAACAGTCTATGCAGAGTGATAAAAAATAAGAAATTTTAACAGAATAGAGGTTTTGGTCTACTTTTTCGTGCACTTTGAGATGAAAAATTTGCTATGCTTTGACTTGATGTTGAGGCCATAGCTACAATAAATTGCACTTTATTAAGCTGCTCTCAGTCTCTCAGAGAGATTCACAATGGGCGTGCATCCAAGTTCAAAGTGGTCTGATCCTGAGGGATTGATAAACAAATATAAAAATTTTTCGTTTTTGCAGGCTTCGGACAAGAAACGATGAGCTGACATTCGCACATATCTGATTTATCAGAACACTGTCATGTCAGTGAGGTTCTGGCGTTAGTTTCCACTGCAGATAGCTTGACTCTGTTGTCAAAAAAAGCAATATCTTGTCACTAAAACTGTTATACTAAAACACTAGGAATAAGCAACAAGGATGTCTAGGAATGCAGCTGCAGTGATCCTACACATAAATAATCCATTGTATTAATGTCTACTAATCTATTGTATCATGCCAAGCCAATCTCGCACTTAAGAAGCAGCTATATTTCTTAGGGCGAATAATTGAAATCTTACCTAACGACGTTCTTTCCCAACTCTAACAAGTAATTACAATGCTTACCACTGCAGTGAAGTATAAGCAAGTGAAAATTAACAGCAATTATCTAGAAGCTCACCAATAACATTTCATGGGCATCGACCTGATTTTTCAGAGAATTACACCTCCATATATCTTATGGGTTAGATTAGATGAAGAGTTACGTAAAGACGAGTTAAGTAATTAGTTGGTGTGTATGCTGATGCAGCATTCAGCATTCTGAGGATCGGGAAAGACAGCAAGGTGATACACACTTTTAATGTTATTAGAAAGCGCACCGCTGTTGCTATTGCCTATAAACAAGTTTTATCAATGGTTACCTGTTTTAACTCCAAGAGCACAGTTTTATTCAATTCCATATGCTTTTTAGTAATCGTCTTAACAGCAACTAGAGTGCCTTTGTAAATAGCCACAGTGGTGAAGCGCTGACGATTGCCCACATCAGTGCTAAAGCTCATACTTTGGCTGGTCTGCAACAAGAGAAAGGTAAACAGATACTCAGTAAGTCCTTGTGCAAAGCTGCCAGAGAGACGGCTTGATGTCACATTAGAAACAAATCAAGACACATACAATCGGCACAATGAGACTAAAATGTGGGTCCTCATGATTCATGATCATGAATATCTCATCTAGACCTAGCGTCAAACCCACCCTCTCCCAGAAAATCAGTCCCCACCCCTTTCCTGGCAACCCTGCCCAGACAATTTAAAATTCGCCAACCCCCCCTTTTCAAACCTCCCCTCTCAGGAAAGGTCATATTTCCCAATCCCAAAATTAGGGTTTTTGCTTTTGTCACTAACGTTGCTGTATGCATGTTGTGCTTATTCAACCATTACCAGCCACTTTGTTAATATTGCACCATAAAGGAATAGTAGATGCGAAGTTATTCCTGGCAACCCCTCCGAAAATCAAAATTTTTCCAACTCCCCCCTTCCCAAACATTTTAAAAATTTACAACTCTCCCTCCCAGCAGAAAGGGAAGAGGGGAAGGATGCTATGCTAGATCAACATCTAGACAAGATAACTACTCTATCAACTCCCTCATATTGGCGGAAACCATTAACGCCCAAGTTGCAGTTATGGCACATCATTCAGCAACTTCACAATTGGTATTATAGTTTCATATCAAGAAACAACTGAGCAAACCTACGAACATTGTTAAAAGACCATTAAAAAAGACTACTTTTGCCCAACATATAGCTGCGCCCCAGGAATTTCCTCAGAACTAACAAGGATCTATAACATAACGGCAATTTAAACAATGAACGTGTCTCAACAAAATACAGAAGGATATCGTAGCACTCTCAGTATGCTACCCTACACTTTGAAGGCAAATAATTATGCCTTCTTTTTGTTTCCCCCAAGATTCAACCCAACTAAATATGGGTCGTTTCGACCTAAGTACATATTAGAGGGGTTGATTCTGTCTCCCCCCATCTGGATTGGCTGCAGCTATGACCAACAAACTTGATGTGGTGGTAGCCCAACATAAAATGAACAACTTGATCTCATTATAATTCATGCAACTTCATTATTTGGTGATGTCATCAAAATTTGCAGTAGGTGCCTAACTATGCCAAATTTAAAAAAATTGCATAAATAATTATTTTAAAACAATTTTGCTTGTGTTACATTCCAATGGACCCTAAATGAGTAAAAATAGCCATAAAGACCCCAAAGTTCTTTATTTTCAGCTATTTTATGGAATTTACATGTTGAAAATGCTGAGAATCAGTCGCATCTCATATGACAGAAGGCTGATATCTCGTGAACGGATATACCAAATTGCACCAAATTTGGACAGGATGTGCAATCATACAAGTGAAAAAAGCAAGTTATAGGATTTTGCCATTTTTTAGATATTTTCCCAAACACCTAATCAATCCGCCCCATACAAGAAAGGGTTAAATTGCAATCATGAAAGGGCATAAGGACTTTAAAAAATTTTTCATGCTACACAAATCTCAGTTGTTATGAAACTATGTGAACACCAAGCCACGTACGGAAGTCGGTTGCCTGTAATGTGGAGTCCTATGATAACGTAGCTTGTTAAAATATTTTTACTTACTGCAGTGATGACATAATAAATTGATATTGTCATGATCAAGCACAGCAGCTGAGGTCATCTTGATACGGGGGTCGGAGCTATCCTATAACATTTATGCCAAAAATGACAAAATAACTACTTAAACCTATTTAGACATGACTTTGGCAACCCCCCGTCCCCTCTCTAGATCGGGATCGGCTGGACAAATTTGCTCGTCCCCTCCTCTATAAAATCCTTTTGAATGCATCACTACTTGAGCTGAAATTTGGCATACATAAAGTACAGGATACAAACTTTTAGATAACATGGTAAAAACTCTTGATGATGTCATAGTTAGGGATGATGTCATCATGATTATGGAATCTGGACCACAAAAATAAAAAATTTTGAAACAATGTTTTTTATGCTCAGAATCAATTCTAAAGTATTGAAAGATAAATATTAACATTAAAAAGTACCAATTGGACGTGCCAGTACCTAAAATTTGCTTAAAGGGGAACAATGGTCAAAATGATATTTTAGAGGATGATAGGGCTCATTAAATCATGACATGTAGTTTTTATTTCACGGCAAAAGCTTATGTAGTTCTGGAGATATTCAGTCTCAAAGTCCAGCAGCTACCATCTTGACTTTTGATGATGTCATTGAGGCACGTTGATAAGTGTCACCATTTCCATACTAGCGCATATACCAACCTTATTTTTTCACGTGGATCTCACATATTAGCTAGATCCATAAGAAAACAAAAGAGACAGTCCTTCACAGTAATTCAATACTGAGTATTTTGGCAACGAAGGTTAGATAATTTGGGTAGTGCTCCAGTGACATTATGCATAATTATTGGCAAGATGGCAGCTGCTGGGGTGCCAAAGTTTGGGGTTGAATATCTCTAGAACTACACAAGCTTTTGCTATGAAATAGAAGCTGTGCATCATGTTTTAATGAGCTCTATCATCCATTAAAATATCATTTTTGACTGTTGTTCCCCTTAAAAACCTTTAGAGATAGCACTTTTCACTCAGGTAAATAGCCAACATCCTAGGAACCCTGATGGTGGGGAAGCTATTTAAAAAATCCGGCTTCAGCATGCATTGTATTTGAATTTTCATCTTCATGGCAAATCAAACAATATAAAAATCCATTGAGCGGTTATCTGCAAAAAATGTTTCGGAGACGAAAGGTCACACCAACAGCAGAACCCATTTTATAGGACTATTAACATCTGAAATGGGAGTCCAAAAACTGCACAACATAAAAGGTAAATTGAAACATATATCCCTTACCAAGCTACCAAGTGAGGATGCAGAAACGCTTCTCCAGTCATGAAAAAATAATTGATCCATGTCGATTTTCCATAACAGACTTGTGAATTCACGCTTCATTTTGTACTGCCTAAAACCAAGCATCAGATTGATGAATTGATAATGCAGAACATTGGAATATCCGAGTAACAATGTCTATTGGGATACAGGTAAAACAGAATCAGTCTTGAAGGTCCAGGAGCTAGACTATTATCTAGAGACTTTGATTTTAATCTGTCTGTCTCACACAAAAAAATATCCTGTTCAGGACTCCATGCTGCATGATTTTCGCTATTTTTGGACAGGTTTGCAAAACCAAGGATAACTCTGAAACTATAGTATATACTGATGATTCAAAAACATCAATCCCAATCTGGAAACTAGAAGCAAGGTATGTTTCATTGGGAAATAGATCTACTTTTAAAATCAATAGTAATAACACTATTTTTTCTTCACATTGAATTTCTGATACAAAAAGGTAGATTTGAGAAACTTTAGTATTCAAGCAAAAATCTTCACAGCCCTAGCGCTAAAAAAAAAGTGGCGGAAAATTCTAGCAGCTAGTGAGAAACAGGTCGATCTCCAAGCAGTACTTTGTAAATGCAAGAAGTAAATAAAAAACCCTCCAAAATTGTGGAACCGAAAAAATACTCTTGCGTACCAAAAACAAAATCTCGATTTTCTCCAAAATGGCTTCGTAGCACTGCACGAAGCCTGGAAATATCTGTTGCAGAACACATTGTGCCCCAATCTGACATTTTCCTTGTGCGAGACATCCACAAGAAACAGTGATAGAGCACACAGCGTTTGTGTAAGCCTTAGTCATAGTCGATTCACCCAAAAGACATAGATTTACGTCTTTCTTCTTA
>JAOBRC010658119.1:0-10652 GCA_027575255.1 Scolionema suvaense
CCCTATCTGCTATCGATGACGGTTCACGCTGGGAATCTAAAGAAAACTTGAGTCAGAAAGGCCAAAAAAAAAGAATTTCCGGCCGGCCGGTCGATGTTTTTTCGGGACGACTGGAACACCGGAAACAAAGTTTTTTTTGAGAGTGGCCTTACTATAAACCATTCCATAACTGCTACGTAGCATAAAATAAGTACTACATACAACGCAAAAGTTACTGATCAAAATTACATTCTTCTTTAGATACAAGTAGTACTATACCAGAGAAACTCCAACAGTATGAGACAGATACCGATAACATGTCACCACAACATTCAACTAAAATCGAGAAACTGGAATTGGAACTTGAGAAGATGAAGGCTAATATGACGGAGATCATAGAACAATTATCGAAACTACAGAGCAAAAGTTGTATCTGCAAAAGTGATTTGAAAAGCAACAATGCAACCAACGGTAAGTTCTGCTCTAGGAAAATTTATTAGTAATGGAGCCTAGAGGTAGCTTCCTACACCAAGCCTGTACAGCAGCAGCATTGTTCACAAGAACTCGCATGTTACAAACCTTGCTGATTAGCAGATAAAACAAATTGGGAGTTGCTGAATTTCGGCACCGCCAAATTTGTTTTCTGCTTTCTTCTTTTCTATATGGCGCATGTATAAACTCTTGTTCATTACTCCTTTGCTCCACTGATTGATGTCTCTCAACTTCCTCATTTACCAAGGATGCACTTGCATTGCAGAAGTTAATTACATGTGAAGGTACTGCCGTAAACAAATAAAGATGAAGCTACCATAAGGGTAAACAATAGACAGATTGTCCAGATTCACTTATAATTTCCACCCATACAAGGCATACTGTGAACTCTAAAGTTATCAGCATGGGACAGGTTGATGTTATATTATGAGAGGTTTACATGAATCCTTTCCAGCTGACAGACATTTACTGCTGATTGTAAATCTTTACCATCAAGAATTTTCTCTTGACCATCAAGAATTTTCCCTTGACCATCAATAATTTTTCCTAACCATCAATAAATTTGCTTGACCATCAAGGGATGCAGCTCTTCAAAAAAATATTCTTGATGGTAAAGAATATGTACAATCAGCAGTCAATAGCTACTGATTACATTGTTCAGTCTATCATTAACAATCAGAAGAATTGTGACCTGGAAAGACTATTTCAGTCACTCACAATATAGCATTAACCTGTCCCATGCAGTAGGACATGAGATAAGTGTGCAGTGTTCGTATTTCAGACACATAGTGCGAATCAAATAGTCCGTATCCCCAGGGTTCTGCCCAGGATTTTGTGAGTGCCGGGCGCCAGGAAATTGAGTGTAGATTGAGTTCGCTTATATAAAGCTCGAGTGCTCTGTCTATGTGTTGGAATGATTAAAAAACACTGGAGAGCTTCATGAGTGGTGGGCGGTCGATGATAAGTACTGGGCGGTACCGCCCAGCGGTGCCCACCGTGGGCAGAACCCTGTATCCCCCCCTCCACCGAACTCTAATGTTACGGAGAGTTGGCACTTTTCTTTCTCAGCTTCTCAAGGCGAGAATGGGCGGGGTTGTGAGGTTCTGCTATTCTGGTTCACTGATATTTGGCCCTATATTTGTTCCTATAGTCACCAAAAAGTAAAAAGTGAAAATGTCTTTCTCTTATTGTTAACAACAGCATCAAAGTGCAAGCCATACTTCAAGTTAATGTGTCCCAACGTTTGGCAGGGTTTTATGCAGCCAGTAAATGACGTCCGGTACACAGATGTCAAAACTCAATTTAATTAAGTTTTAGAAGTTATCCTTAACCCTTTTTCACAAATATTTTGAACTTTTCACAATTTCCCATGAATAAAGTGTCTTTTAGAGTACAAGCTATTGGATATTAGATAAATTTAATGTTTACAGGTATCATGAAGCAAAATATTTATATCTGATGATCCAAATCCAGTTTACCAATCAGGTAAAAAACTCAATTTCGAGCTTCAAACGGCCCTCAATTAACCCTTCCCGTGCCGATCCTGACTGTAGTCGGGATGGCAAGGGGAGGGGATTAAATTGAACTGGGACCCCTAGGTGGACACCTTGGAGCGTCGCGACCTGTGGTTCCAGTTAGAACCAGAACCAACAAAGGTCACCCCTTCAAAAACTATCTTCAAAAAGGGCCAAATCTGGTGAAAACCGGCTTGTAGGCCCGGCACGGGAAGGGTTAAAATAGCTGCATAAAACCCTGTTTGGTTAAGCAATACAAGAACAAGAATATCACGGTTCTAGTCACAGGTGGGCGGCGCTAGATGGTACCGCCCAGTACTGACGTTTTACTGCCTGGCACACAAGTCTCTATTGACAAATTTTCTTGGTCTACCAATTTTGCTTGAATGTAGATCTTGCATGAATACTCTTTGAGACTACCGCTATCTTCTCAGCTAGCATCAAACATCAATCAAAATTGTAAACTCTGCATTGAAAAGTAGCTCGTCAACTGTGTTGTTATTTGCGTCCTTGTTAATTTGGTGGCTCTACAAGAGTAGCAATGGTCTGCACAGTGCACCATACTCAGTATCGTTAGCAGCGAGCAGTAGATGAATCAGTATCAAGGCTCTATAACCATGAGTTCAAAATGGTAACAGCGCTGTGCATTGTATATGTCTGCAGAAAACATTGTATATGTCTGCAGAAAACAAGAGTAATTTAAGGATTTTCGGCGATCAAGCTACTCCACCTTGTATTATCATGGGATGTTTTTATGGAAATTGTTTGCTCCATCGCGTGCATATAATAGCAGCCGATGGAAGAACGGCTGAAGCCCAGGATATTTCAACAAAGTTTTTGCTAGGGAACTTATTAAAGGCAGCTAAGGCATCTGAAAAACAGTTAATGTGGCACACAGAAAGGCGAACAGATTGAGGCTAGACAGTCGTATGTTTCAGCCAAACTAAGTCGTGAAGGCAATGCAGTCCATGAGACCAAGCAGCCTGGTGTGACTGGGTTTCCTAAACAGAAGAAAGTGAAACAAAAATCAGACAATTTCGGGCATCCAGTGTTCCCAAATCCAATGCTGTGGCTTGCATGGTAAAAAAATTCTGCAAAAACCGCCCACCACTAAAAAGAGTCTGGCTGGAACCCTGGAATATACTCTCCAGCCATTTTGGAACAGGGAATTAGAGAGGGTGGGGAATGGGGGTCAGTAGGCTTCTCCGGGAGTATTCTTATGCCTGCACAATTTATCGCGCACGTAACTAGCGTCAGGGCTGTGGTGCCTGCGCTACCTGATTTTCCTTGCAGCAAAGGGGGCGCTGTATGTCCTGGAACCCCAAACCAGGGATGCAAATATAACGGTCTTCTCCAGTGCAGCTCCTCCATCATAACGATCACAGTGGCCCCATTATGAAATTTCCGAATAAGGCATGATGATTCAAGGTTTCTTGTGAAAGATTTTCAAATGCACTTCACAGTATACTGCATCGATGACTTAGTCTTCCAAGTCACTATCAAAGCAAATAAGTCTTTTGAAACTCATGTGCTAATTCTAGATGCCTTGTGCTAGTCTTCTTGAGTGAATTTGTTTACTTCACATATTTGCGAAGCTGGAAATCTGAGATTTGTGCCATTCGCAACTAAAATTTTCACCCGCGCGATTTTCCATTGCATGATAAATCTGCCTGCGCGATGACTGACAAAGAATAGCACCCGTAGTGACAGTTTGCCTGCATGCCAGCGTGCACGCGCGTGATTGCGCTCGTCTATTCTAGCTGTATTCCAAAAATTAAGGGGGTCCCGATGATAGGGGGCTTGGGCAGATATTCGATTTTCAAAGGGGCTTCTCTTAGTCAGGGGGATAGCTAAATTGAGGGGGAGTTAATACTCTGTGCAACACTATGGTTCAGAATATCAGAGAGGAAGAGAGAGGTTTTGCTCGCCAACATCAATTTTTCTACCATATTGGAAGAAGAAGTCTTACTATATACTACCACCATTGCTGTTTCCACGTATCACGTTAAAGCTTTATTGCTTGCATTCCACATTCCTGATGCCTAATTAGTGCCAGAAAGCATTGCAAAACCTACTACATTCTTTACTTGCCTCAAACAGTCCTAAATAACAATTCACACAAACAGTACAGATGCATAGTTAAACGGCATGTGTACAGCTAAATTCAACAAAAACTAATCTTGAGAAGTTTCATGTATCATACTCTTCCAACCTCATCTTTCCTTAGTAACCTACACTGCTGACACGTGTGACACAAGAAGTAACGCTGACGATGCTACTGCAACAGAGAAGTATGGCAATGGACTAACAATACATGGTCTCAGTTATATCTACACAGGGGTTGGTTATGAACGCTACTTCTGGGTTGCCATTGTTGTGATAGCACTTTCCGCCCTGTTGTATGGATCTTATACAATGTCACAGAAATATCGCAAGTATGAAGTAGTAGAGTCAACGCAATTCTTTGTTGAAACAAAGATGTTTATGCCCGTCATCATATTGTGTTCCACATCTGTACTGGTAGATCTCAATGACATTCGACCAGAAACAGTGAATATAACATATCAAGTGGAGTCATGCACCTACGATGACTTGGAACATATCAGCAGACAAAAAAAAAATTGCAGCACAGCTAGTCGGATAATCCAAGATGGGGCATGCGTTGTTATCAACGAAGACCAGTCAACAATCCAATACGATCCAGTTAATGACGGTCAAATAACATATGTGATCAAAATTAATGAACCTGCTGTTAAACAACCAACGTTCACACTTGTGTTGGCAGATCAGTCAGAGATACCTGAATTCATCACAACAGCTGTTGGTGTAAATGAGGAACAACTTGTGCTTGGTCAAGGCTTTGACATTGAAATCAGAACCAAAACTAAATTTGAAGGTTTACCAGAACCTTACCAATCAAACTGCATAGAAGGAACACATGGTCACGAGGACATGGCATATTACAAAAAATATCCCTGCCTCGAAGATTGTGTACCTATGCGACAGTACAAAATGTGCGGAGGAGCTGATAAAATTTGGGGGAAAATGGTACCATACGAGTTTAAGAGCAAAAACCTAAAAAACCAAACTGATGAAGAGATCAAACAATGTCTGATAGATCTTAACCCACCACTCACAGATCTGTGTCCGGGCTGCCCAAGTCCATGTCACAAAACCACATATGATGTAGAACAAATATTGAACACAAGCTCGCCGGGCTCCAACAAACTCAAACTTGGTATCTGGTTTCGCAAGTTTGAACATAAAAAGATCAGGCACCAAGCAGCATATACTGGCTTCAGTTTCATAGCAGAAATTGGAGGATATCTTGGCTTGCTTACCGGCTGTTCAGCAATCTCATTCATTGAACTGTTTGCGTTGCTTATTGTGTTCATTAAAGCAAGATACAGAGAGAAGCATTTAGAACAAAATCCACAACCCATTACAGCATGAAGTACAGAGACTTTAGCGATCCAGAACTTGAGTTTCATTGAGAATCTCAGCAAAATGTAGACTGCAAATGTGCTAAAGGATAGCGTGCAGTGCCAAACAGACACAAAAATGAGCAGTTTGCCAAAGTTGACTATCTATTTTCATGTCCTATCTGGTGATCCTGCTTGAATATTCCGCAGGCAGCAAGTATCGTAATCATGGTTCGTATAACTGGTCACAGAAAGCAAATGGAACAGACAATTGATCAGGAACTATTGAACAACTAGAAATTAGCCTTCACAGAACAAATATTAGGAAAACAGAACAAAATTCGCCCAATCAGAATACAATAAATCCACTGAAGACCAATCTGCAAGTTTGAAATTGGGGATTGAGATCGCTTTGAAATATCAGCCAATAGGTAGAACAAGTTCACTCCCTTTTTCAATGGTATAACTATGAAGCCAGAGAATAAGTGGACTCCCACAAATAAAACTCAAGACCATTGTATCACACCATAAAAAATAGACTCCCACAAATTTACCTACAAATCATTGTGTTACACCGTACACAAGAATCATGAAAGCCGCCAATGACCTAGCAACCATGATGTAATAAACATAGCAACCACAACTCCTGATCTTCATACCAAAACAACCAAAAAAAACAGTACTTTCAGAGATAAACAGCCATGTCCCAGCAAAATAACAGATTTCCCAGGTACAGTATGACACATGGTTCACATGAAAGGTATCACTGATCATCAGTTTCACATCAAAATTTATGAAGAAGTGAAACCTTAAAAAAAAAGTCATATTTGAACATAAATCGTCTCCCGCAAGTTCCACCATTGTTTTTCACAAAATCTGCCTTCATCTGGCTGTTTCCCTGCACCTTCGTTTCGCAGAATTTCAAATTTTAAAAAAATTAATTGAGCTGCTATCCAGGAAGATGCATCGATGGAGGGAGTAGCAGACTGACAGGCAAACAGATGCCGTTTATAAGATTTTTCTGCTATAGCTAAAGCCTACAAAACTAACTTCATCGCTCAGACTAATCATTTTCACTTCCATCCAAAAATTTAGACTCCACACAAATAAATCCTAATATCAACGCACACTACAAAAAGAAAATATGGAAGGAATGCATATTCATTCCTCAAGCACACTGCAACAGGCTAATCAACCTAAAAAATGACCAGCATGTTTCGTCTTTGAGACCTCATGAATTTAAGTACCAGCATTACAAAAATCAAATGGCAACACCCAAGACAAACAGAAGTATTCTCAAATATGAGGAATGGTCATGATCAATGCATGAACTACTATTGATCCTAAACTTGAGGAAAAAAGCAACGGACAGATCCAGAAAGAAAGTCTACTCTGAGCCTTTGCATATTCTTTTCAATCGTGTGATTTATAGGATGCGGTAGTACTCTGGTGGGTATTGTTGTAATTTTGTTTGTTGGTTTTATTTATAATTACAGTCGGAGCATAATGAAGATATGCGTAGATTGTGACAAGGTGGTTATCATGCTCGGGTTTGTGTGGATAGGAAAAAGTGAGATTCTTTGGTGTGGGAAAGGGGTTGAAACGTCTACATAGTTAAGATTCTCAAAACACTTGCCTTTCTGAGGAGTCAAGTCTCAGCATAAGAGTGAAGGTGAAAAACCACACAAATGGAGTGAAATCACTGTCCAACGGAGATCCACATCCCCGACGCCAAGGCAAGCTAGGCAATAACAAAAAAGGAAAAAATAAATGGTAAATAATGAAAATAAAAATCAAAAGGGAGCATGCTGTGAAATATACTTACTTACATGCCAGTGGTGCTGGACTAATGCCTCTCACATCTGCACGAATCGACGAACTATGCAGCTTCAGAGATCTGAAGTTACAATGTTTCGTTGAATTCGAATGCAAACTGTGTATTCGAATGAACAGCATACTGGTATCAGGATAGCTGGTGGATGAGGAACTCGGGGTAGCTGGAGTGACTGAATGGAGAGGTAGGCGGTGTAGTAGGAAGGGCAAAAGATGACTGAAAAAATGGTGGAGTAAAATGGGACAAAACGAAAAAAAAAATTGATGTGAGAGAGTAAGATGTTTATTAATGTTGAAGAAGGTGGGCTAGGTGTGAAAGAAACTAGAAGGTGCTTGTATGAGTGGCTGCTCTGGGTACAGGCTTCAGAACAAAGAAAAACCTGCAAGTGGTGGTGGGGCGGGGGGGGGGGGGATGTATTGTGCATGTGATGAAGCAATCATGACAGAGTATTGTTGAGGTTAGGGTTAGGGTTAGAGTAAGGGTAATGGTCAGGTGCAGGGCTAGCAGTAGGGATAGGGCTAAAGGGTGTTGTTAGGGATAAAGGTGGAGCTATGGTTGAAGGTGGGGTTAGGGTTCGGTTTAGGGGTATGGGCAGGAATTAGGGTAGGGGTATTCTAAGAATATATCACTTTAGGACACAACATGGTCACACCCAAGGCAGATGAAAATTTTTCACAGACTAATGCTCTTGAAGCTTCACAAAAATTAGAGGTACTCAACAGGTCTTTAACTACTTCCCCAACACTGCAAAAAGGCCATCTCTAGCAGTCTTAGGCAAGATCAACTAGAATTTTCTCAAGATGACACATGGTTCACAATATAGCAACCATCATTCTAAAGTCATAATGGCAACAGCAAATCCGAACAAGACTATTCTCAGATATGAGACGTATTCCATATCTTTATGACAAAAACTAATGAATGTATCATCAATGTTTAAGAACAGAACTTGCGAATAATGGTGAACACACAAGCTAATTAACACCTCTTCAAAAAAATCTGGCATCGTCACTTTAGTCACATTGCTTTAGTTACATGCGATCAAGGAAAATGCCAGCTAGCTATTGACAACATGGTTACAAAACTAAAGAGCTGCACCACTGTCAAAATTCACAACAAGAACTACAAAACAATAATAAAGTGTGAAGTGAAAACAATCCAAAAATCGCCAGCTTTAGATGTACATTGCTCAAGGCCAGCAGAAGTTTATCCAGATATGGCCCACCACATAACTGCCGCTGCCTGTAGGACTAAAAATTACAAAAACCTACTATATATTTTAAAAGGCTCTGTAAAAAGCCATTTTTAGCCATTTCTTATCACAAAAATAGGCACATCACACCTAACAGGAGTATTCTGAGATATGTCTCATAACCCTTTAAATTAGCATTACTATCCCTATGATGGACACCAAAAATAACCAAAGATGAGGACGTGTTCTGGAAATATTTTGAAACATTTAAAAGTTATTTTCGGAAGCAAATCGCCACCTGCAAGACCGCAAGCCAAAACAGATTTTTACCAGATTGGCTAATAACATTTTTAGTGTTTCCCCTCAGATTCACACCAAAAGTCATGAAAAAGAAATAAAGTATTTTCCAATTTTTTCAAAAAAAGAAAACCTGCAAATTTGCCATTTTGTTCGTAAAACTGGCCATACAGTAGCCTAGCAGGAGTTTTCCCAGATATGTTTGATGACCCATTACATTAGTAATACTGTTCCAAAGATTTATCATACCAATAGCAAGAAACTAATGAAGTATTCTTAAAAATAATTCGAAAAACCTCTTTTGAGCGCTACAGGGGAACTAAGGTCAAAAATTAACTTTTATTAGATGCCGCAACTCATTAAATGCAATATATAGCTTTATTTCATGAAAAAAAGCTTGTGTAGTTCTAGAGATATTCCTCTCAAAGTACAGCAGCTACTGTTGTGCCATTAATTATGCATGATGTCTCATATAGGTAGAATTTAAATTATCTGTACATCATTATCAAAATACTTGAGATCACATTTTTATTAAGGACTCACTCTTTCCCTTTGCTATAACGCTACTAATATGTTTAAGATTCATTTGAAAAAAGTATGGCAAGACTTTCAAAAACTAAGGAAATAGCGATGCTTAGCAACGTACCCATATGATATCACAGTTTTATCACTGAGTAAAAAGCCGCATGAGTGTTATTTCGCTCCCCTCAAGAGTTCCGGAGGAGCGGTGGAGGAGAGTGACTGGAGCAGTACAAATAAGTGTTCTTTTACACCTCATAATTTTTCAACCAGGGATCCATGGATAACCTTTGGTAACCTGGTAATTTCATCTTGTCAGTCAGATAAACAAGCCTTTTCAGTTTTTTCCTCATCCGGAGCACTATTTATAGAACGACTAATACTTTTTCTTCTGAAATGGAAGTGTGATGAGGTGCTCTGCGCAGCATGTCAGGCGAGCGATCCATCGTTCTCCTAGAGCAAGGCAGGCAAGTGCAGAGGCGTGCGCGAGCGATCACTTGCCTCTCATTGATAAGACTGATATCATCAAAAATCAACAAAAAACCTTCATCATAAAATAAACCCAAACGTCATGATTTTCTGCGCTCTAGCGTAAAACGGGGCAAGACGAGACACATAACAAGAGATTTGATAGTAACTCAAAAGCTAGAAGTTTGGGCTATACTTTTTTGATGATTTAACACTACAAAATGTTTACAAAAATAGTAAACATCAAGATGAGAGTGGTAAAACATGCACCTAATTAATTATTAACAGATTTTTTACACCTTCTCGCTTGTCTCGTTTTGCCCCCAAGAGGGGCAAAACGAGACATGTAAAAAATGTCTCAGTCAGGGCACTTGTGGAACACCCAATTTTACCAACAGCTACTTAATGCTTAGAAAACCCTGAAATCAATTTTGGCTACCAACTACGGGGATATGAAGGGGAGATCTACATATTTGAAGAGCCGGTCTGTAAATTATGAAAATCAGCTAATTTTCTTATTTTCTTCGGGTCCGCAAAATACTTTTCACTCACTGAAATATCGTCAAAATTGGCAAATGTCCCTATTCTATTGCGAATAATATCCCTGTGCGTTTTCAGGGAAATTGGTGAAGAAGAACGGAGCTTACAGCGAAAACTAGTTTCAGCCAATCAGAGAGTTCGGAAGTTTTTCCACAAGATCCAGAGCCCTTATCTCCCGAGCCAGACATAAAAACAACTTAACTCTTCTCGTGCAAGTTGCTAAAAAAATAGTTTTTATGACTCAATCATCATCTTGTTTCTGAGAAACACCTTAAACTGCACCAAAGTACAAGTTAATAGCAGTTTTTTATGCAGCAAAAGAACCAGCTTACTGAACAAGAATATGGAAATATAACTGTCAATACTGGAGAGTCGATACAATCAATACAAGATTT
>JAOBRC010658230.1:0-10651 GCA_027575255.1 Scolionema suvaense
AGAGAACCAACCAATTTAACGTCAGCACTCCGATCAGCGACAAGATTGGGATGAAGATGCGAACACTTACTTCCATCAATATGGTTTCCTGAATTTTGGTGTTTACTTATACTCGCACAAATAGTTGCAAACCATAAGTCTTGCTTTCTGGTGAAAAGACTTATACAGGACTCATCAGTGACAACGTTGCTATATATTGATTGAAATCAGTCGGTGACATTGATCATAAGTGAAAAAAGTCTTCCATATAGTGATCGGATGGTAATACTTTGGCAACAGATGAAAATCGAACTGTGGGTTAACTAAATCAATGCATACAACAAAATGTTACGATTTGCTGCACCAGGAAAGTTGTCAATGAAATGAAGCTTGCCTCGCCTTACACATGTTTCATGTGTCGTCAGAAGTTGTGTAACGAGGCCGTACCATGATCAGGGCCTATTGTAGAACTGGCGGACAGTGTCCGAAACAGGGAAGAAAGGGGAGATGACTCAGAGTATTTTTGCCTGTATAGGACATGATTCATAAAATCAAAATTTCCCTCACAAAATATATCATGGCCATGTCTACAGCGACAAGACGAATCCGCCAAATTACATACTTTATTTGCCTGACTATCTTGTCATCATTTGATACATAAGGAAACGCATGTTTACCTAATCTAGCCCCACAGACTTAGTCTCACCTTGCTAAAACAAATAATTGGCATTTGCCTCGTTTTTGATCAAACGAATGCAACAAGCTAAATTTAGCTCGTTAATAAATAGTCCAGTGTTCGCATCTTTGTAGCCGGGATAGAGTGATTAACGAGTTGTTTGCCCAGTTTGAATGAAGCTTGTTACTTAGATCCACAACACAAAATGCATTATCTCTGTGTGATGCAACAAGGGTATCTCTTTCTGTTTGGCAAGGCTATGTGCACGAAACATTATTCTCGCCTACTATGAAGTCGTTCTTTGAGAGTCTTTTTGGGTATTGCCCATTGATTTGGATGTTTCACGACCGTAAGATACATCGCCGAATAAATAAACTGCAAGAAAGAGCTCTAAGAATTGTTTACAAAGACTACCACAGCTCTTATGAAGAGCTCCTTGACCGTGACAAATCCGTAGCCATTCATGATTGTAACCTGCAGACACTGGCCACTGAAATCTTTAAAACTGAGCAAAACCTCAATCCACATTTTATGAAGGAGATTTTTACTTTCTCAGGTTCTAAATACGATCTCAGAACTAGGTGTGAAATACAATCGTCTAATCCAAGAAAAGCCTGTTATGGACTTGATCGGTATCATACAGGGCAGAGAAGTTATGGAAGCTCGTTCCAGCAGATATTCGAGCTGCAGAGACTTTAGAAGATTTCAAGTGACAAGTAAGAAAGTGGAAACCAATAAAGTGCCGATGCAAATTATGCAAAGAATATATTGCAGGTCTTGGATTCCTAAGACGCAAAATCTTTTATTCTTTCTGTTGAGCTGTTTCTGCTTGGTTTTAGTAAATATACATGCACGTTTTAATAAAGATGTTTTTTGAAGTCAAATAATTTCTCATTGATATTTTATAGTGATATTCTATTAAGAAGATAAACACGGTTATGTTTTTTTTTATTTAGTTGGCGTAGATAGCTTGATTCGTAATGTCAGAATTATAGCTGTAATTTTTGAACGAGCCAACTTTAAAGAAAGAGATAATAATAATAGCTGTTTTCAATTTCTCTTTTCTGAATTCCAATGATTACGTACGTGTTTGTGAAACTGATCAATCACGCTTCATCCTCTCTCGAGTGAACTAGACTAATTCTCGGGAGTAGTGTGCACCTGGGTGTATAACAAACGTCCATGGTGTGAATAATACTTATTCTTATATTTATTTCCCGAATAAGTATTACTGCATAGTATTTATAGCAAAACCATTTAGGTTTGGGGCAAAAATTAGGTCATTTAGGACAAATACTTAAAAGGTTCTTCACCAATTTTCTGCACTTCAAAAGTTAATATACACCCTGCAAGGCGAGATCATTTTCTAAAACTGGGGCTGATACATCATACGACTTTCTCGTGTTTGTGGCAGTGTCATGGCTGCCTTTCTAAATTTTTGCAGATTTTTAGGCTGTTTTTACATTTCAGCGGGTTATGATCACAAAACTATTTCGCTCATTAGTAGAGTAGACACAGGTGTTCTATCACGGCTTTAATGTTCTTGACTTAAGTAGAATGAAAGTTGAAAGATTTCTTCGTTTATTCTTCGGTTTAATTCGCCAAAATTAGCAAAACTCGTATTTGGTTTGACTGGTACTATATGGTTCATACTCTGTGGAATCGGTCACGCTCTACTTTTACACGCTTTTTCATAAGAAAATTCCCTGGGATAGGAAGCCGTTCTGTTTTGTTTTGATGTTCTCAGCATTTAATTAAGATTTAGGTGCTTTTAAGCCTTATGTTCTTATTAACTCTGTTCTTATAGTAGATGAAACATGGTGATTTAATTTGCATTGATTCTCGATGACGCAATGCAAGTTTTGCATTTCAATAGCAGTATTGCTACTCATAGAAATCTTCCTACTAATCACCTCTAGCTACTCATAGAAGTACTAATTTTCTTTAAATGTGCGACATGGGCGGCATTTGGATATCTTGCATGGACGAAGCTTAGGTTGTATGTTGCTATAATTTCCGAAAAGGTTGATTCGCACTGACGTAGCAGATTGCATTATTGTGCTTAAGTGAGTAGACTGTGAGAGAAGCTGACTTTCTCTTGCTATGTGCTACCTAGCATGTGCAATGGTAAAATACTAAAATTTGAATAGATATGAGTAAATATGAGGTTAGGATTATGAACCATAAAATCCCTTTGAAAGCTCCAACTTACGACTTTCAAAAGCATGTCATCATATATTGACATCAGGTTCCAACTCTACTAATAAACAAATTAGGATGCCAGTAAATATCAGTGTCTAATAGGAAATTCCATAAAAATTTTAGTCCCTCGTTGCAGTTAGAGCCTGCAAAAACACAATGAACATCATATTTGACCTCATTTAAAATGTGCCAGCATATGTCTACGCCAAGCGCGAAGGAGAAGAAAATTTTTCGGCTTATGGTAATCCACGGAAACGGAAACGAAAACGGAAACAATAAAAGGTCACTAAAAATGTTTAGGATTCTTGCTCCGCCGCTTTTCCGAAGGAAAATTGAAATAAAACAATCTTTGCAAGGCGTCAGCACTGTAAACAAACATTAATCTGTAGTTTCAGATGATGCTCGAAATCGTTCCATATATTCTGCTCATGTAAACACGGGGGTATGATCATGCTGAGCATAAACTTGACAACGAGTAGAAACCGCAAACGAATACGAGCCCAAAATATGCCTAATTAGGAGAAACAAGAATGTTGAAGCCTTCAACATTCTTGGGAGAAAAAAGTGTAATCCATGGTATGGTTTCATTGTAAAGTTACGAACAAGACTAACAATATTTACTATAGTAATGATGTAAATAAAAGATAAAAAAAGAAACTTTAATTTTCCTTTTTGCGGAACGTTCTACTGTTTCCTGTTCATTTCGAATGTTTTGATCCTGAAACAATACGCCATTTTGTAACATATGACAGCTTGCGCAAGGGAAAACCCTGGCAGAGAGAAAGCAAAGGTAAGTATTCCTTGAGCTCCCCTTGAACGACAAAAAGAACTCAGCGAATTAATTTCTTAAGATAAAGTAAAGTATACGATAAGTCAAAGTAAGAAACGGTGCAACCCCAAGTTCTTACTCCCTTCATTATCTTATTCAAGTTTATTGATCTTCCAATATGTCCTCTCTAGTCTCTGTCAAATTTACTTGCATTACCCCCCCTGGTGCAGAACATGTGAATGAAAATGTGATCAGTTTCCGTTTTCGTTTCCGTTTCCGTGGATTACCATAAGCCAATTTTTCTAGTAAAATCTCGAAAACTGTAAGAAACTTACTACTACCACTGGTGCCAGGTTTCTAATGAGAAAACAAAAAAACGTGTCAATCAGAACACCTAGTTGAATAAAAAAAACGAAGCATGTGCTGCTGATCAAAAATGATATTTTCGTTCCGTTCTGTACAGTGAGTTCAGGGCACGATCTCAAAAATATTTACACCCTGGCACTGAGGTCTAAAATGCGTTACACGTTTTTATAGCAGTGTACCTTTTCATTGTATACTACTGACCCTCTTTGGAAACGTGCAATCAAAACTTCAAGGAAAGGCAGAAGAAAAGCATCAATTCAAAAAGTTTTGCGTCAATGAAGCCGTAGTAGTTCTGCTTCAGGCCATGACCGACATTAAAATTAGCATACTTGTTCTCACAGACGCCTGAAACTGTTATTCAGTGCTGTGAACGCTTAGCTAGCTGGGCTATTTAGTGTTTGGCAATCCGGTTGCCTTTGTTTTGATTGCTTTTTTGTACATGCTTTTCTGTGCTCTCGCTCCATGGGTTGCATTTGTACTATTGTGGGAGTCATTGTTATTCACAATTGTTCTCGACATTTTCTCAACTTGCTCATTAGGTTCATTAGGTGAGCATCTACCTTATTACGTCAAATTAAGACGCGTATCTACCTCCAACGCATTAAATTAAGCAGCACTATGAGACAATTACGAGTTTGTGAGGTTTTAATTAAGCCGCACGAGTCACTTAAAACAGAAGAAAAAGTAAGAACAGATTGACTTTTACAACTATCATGATGAAGGCAAGGGTATTTTAGAGGAACGTAATATCAAGGTAGAAAGTAGTGGTGATGAAAGTGATATAGTGTATAGAATGAAGTCATCCAGCAGTAATTGTGTTTTTCTTTTTAACTTACCCGGTCTTCAAATAATCTGAGTTCTGTTAACCCTATATAGTATGGGCTTTTTCAGGTAGTACAGAGTATGGCAGGGGGGTGGATTCCAACTCCCTCCCCAAGCTAACTTCTTTAGTAATGGTGCCACAGCCACAGAACTTGGTAGAGGTAAAGAAGAACATCTCATAACACTATTTCAAATTACACTTCTGGACTTCCATCTTATTATCAAGCTATATGAGAGAAAATGTTATTCTTTAAGAGTGTACCGTTGATATTGTAAATGTGCAAGTGACCAGTGGTAGGTGCATGCATGCATGAGCCAGCGTTTTATTAATATGCATGTGCAGGGATGTTCCCTGGCCGCAAGGGCGCGCAAAACTAGGTTAGGAGATAAATTGTTTCACTACGTAAGATCAATGCATTCAAACGAGGTTGGCGTTTGTACACCAGTCATTTAAAATCAAATTGCCATGCAGGTGGTTCAATACTGGTATCTTGGCAACGTTCTAAGCTTCACATAGTTAGGAGTGAAATTCTCAGGAACATTCTTGCTCTTAGTTCGAAACGAAACTTCTGCAATAATATGAAGTGAAGTTGACGCCTGCACAAAGATAAATATATGACAAAGTTTTGAGGTTTCTTTGCTTAGAAAGAGTCTGCTGTAACATGCACCCATACCATTACGATACGCTATAAATAAGCTCTGTGTAACAAAATCAGTTAATTTTTAAAATAACTAGTGATTTCTCGGTTTGTTCAGATTAGGAAATGCTATATTATGGCAACTTTTTCATTGCAAAGTTTTGCATGCCTTACATTTTCATAAGAATTCACATAATCCTGACTCTATGGCCGTCTGGTAACTGTGCTTTCAGTAGCATTCCATTAGTTTTTAGAATTAGTTCTATCTGATTGTAGGCCTAGTTGACGTACAATCTTTTACGCTATTTACTCTAAGTTCTATAATAAAAGGGGGTGGGGGACGCTAATTCATTTTGGCCAATTTATTGATTTAAGCAATTTTCGAGTTGGAACAAATCTCCGTGGTATATTTTCCTGAACATAAGATAGCAATGGCTGCTCGGACAGTTCTACGAATAAGTATATAGTAGCTTGTATCATATTAACTGTGTGTGATGTTGTTACAGGTTTCTAGCTTTGATTAGATTGTTAGCACTTGACCATGCTTTATCCTTAATTCTTCTTAAGTTTGGAAATTAGTTGCATCCTCCGATTATTCTGAGCACACCTCCCTTTTGTTATGGAACTTAGAGTAAATAGCGTAAAAGGTGGTGCGTGAACTAGGCCTACATGTTTTTATAAGGACATTCACTTTGAGAGCAAGCTATTGTGTTTTTCCTAAATGTTCTTAACCTTCATTAGCCTTGTGTTCTTAAGGACTTTGTTCTTTGTTCTTACATTAAAAAAAGTGTGAACATTTCGATTTCGGATAAGAGCATCATGCCCCAATGTTTTGTTTCTAGAGCAGTTTGAAAATTTTCGAAGTTAATGTACTGTATTATGCTGAGTATTTCCAACCCCCATTTATACATAGAATAAATGGCTTCGTGAACCCTGTCTGCACATTTACAAGTTTTGAATCTGAGATACTGGATTTCCGAAAACCTATTTGCATCCGTATTTCTTGTTCTGATCATTTTTATGCACATACTCTTTACTCTGTACATTTTATAGTAGCTGTTCATCGTCTGCATTTCAAGGTTTTACCATCCCGACTTGCTATGAATCTGATCTGATTTCTGATTACATGTATTCTTTCTGGCAGTTCCTGAAGCTTTATGTTTATATTTGAAGCAGCAGTTTACTCGTCTTTTTTACAGGTTCAACAGATTTGAGTTTTGGTCAGGCTTTTCTTTAATTTGAGCCAGTGGTTATAAATTTCTTGATTTGTTGTGGAGAGTTGTTAATACAGATAGTGATATGTTGTTTGTGTAACAGTTATTTTGTGCCAGAAGTCATATTTAGTAGTTATCTGCGTTGTTGGTCCAATGATAGAGTTCGGGGATCTGGAATCGGGCCCTGGGCAAGGCCAATCTCTGCAATCTGAGACATTGCATATGTTGAAAGTAGAGTTGCAGCATAAACACACGCATCATTTAAAAGAGTCATGGCTGGGTGACAGGCCCAGATCTCTGCCATCAAGGAGCGTTATAATTTAGACCACCACGATGAAAGATACAAATATGCTAGAATCTCTACATCGATCCCGGTCTGCGTTCTAGTGGTGTGATAAGGTATATGTATTTGAAAATTAACGCGTCAAACAGATATGCAGATAACCTCATCAAAACAATCATACCTACAGTGTATTGATAAGCCATGATGACCCACACATAGCCATGGACTGCAGTTTTAAAGTAACGTAGATAGGCCACACTTCTATACTTCTTATCAGATTCCTTAAACAGCTTTGATCAGTAATTATTAAGAGGTTCCATTAGCAATAGATCTCTAATTTAAACGGACATACAGCTAAGGTTTAAACGGATATGTGGCCATAGATGAATGAGACAGCCAAGAAGATGTATTTCGAATAAAAAGAGATATACAGTATTCAACGAAAAACAGAATCTCCTTTCACTCAACAGCAGAACGCTTAAATTTCAATATGCTAAAGAAAGATGCTAATAGAGTCCTTTCACTATCTTTAGAAGGGACCTCGCCACAAATTTCAATGTGCAAGAGGGGGAGATACATACATAAAATATGGGGGGGGGGGCACCGATCACATAATACTGTGAATTGATAAGTCAATCAGGGCATATTCTAGAACAGCAGTTCATGTGCTCAATTTCCACAAAAATGGGGCAGCATTTTGTAGGTCTGTTACAAGCATGGTCAGCAGAGTTTTTGACCCGACCAGAGACATGTAATGCCACTAGATAGAACACGTGTTATCTGTTCTCATCGCTCTATTCAATTTCCTATTCATGCGGCAAGTCTTTGTTGCGAGATGGTCTTTGACGTCACAGAGAGCATGTAGCAGCGATTTGTCGATTTTGCTTTTGCTACCTTCGATGGAAAATAATTAAAATCTATCAATTGAGATCAGACTAACTGACCAATCAGCGATCGTTCTGCGAGTCTTGAAGCCGGCTTTCAATTGCCTGTTCACATCCCAACCTCGCTGCGTTTACTTGCTTGGTTGATCTGTTAATATTCGCACCTAAACAGCGTATTTTAATTATGCCATATTTTCTGAAAATCTGGCAAAAGCGTGCCTTATCGAATTGTTTATGCAGATGAACGTGTTGTGTCTGAACCTTTTTCTATAGGAGCTGGTAGTAATTATGATGTTGCCAGGGAGATAAGGTAGCAGAGAATACATCATATTAGTATGCGTGGTCTTATGCAGGTGACATAGGCCTGTACATCAACTGAGCTATTGTGAGCAGACTCTGTGAGAAACCATAAGTTTTGAGCAGAGTATGCGAGCAGGCCAGCTTTCAATTGATATGCAAATGAAGTTAGAAAGTTTCGGAGAAGAGACGCAATCAGAGTTATGATATCGCCAGAAGAATATTCACTGTTGTTGCGCGAATGGCGATTTCTACTCTTTGTGAGTTCAGAGAAGTTTGAATTTTTCACTATTTGTTTTTGAAAGACTAGTCTAGAGCAAAAATTGTTGAATGAGCAGTGGGATCGTCTGGGATCGAGCGAAATCTTCATGCAAAGATGGAAGTAAGATGATTTGATGTTTCTTCCTTCGTTTAGTGATCAAGCTCGCAACGGTTTGGTACAAAAATTGGTCTGAATGTACCTCTAACTCAGATCTTTGTTCTTGCATTCTCAACGCTTTGTGATCTTGTCTTTTTAAAGCTCAAAGTGAACATTTTAAACTAAGTAAACATTTTCTTACTCATCGTTTGCACTTTCTCTATCTCGTCGCTCATTCATTTCTTGCTCAATAAACGGTAAACCACGGGCCCCGAGCCTGTGTCGCTGTGCAGCGATAAACAAAACTGAAACCGTTTTTGCATTGCAGAGCAAGTAGTTTACTTTGCAGTGTGGTTTAGCAGCCAGTACGTTACAGGTCTACATATACTTCTTTCGTTCTGGAAATGATATTTACAAATTTAAAAGGTATTGTAGGGAATGATTTCTTTACTTATGCATAAAGGTTTGAACGTGCTCTTGTAGCTAAATGCAGATAGACCACATACAGGAGCTGTGTCTTAGGTTAGTTAGTTGAACTGTCTGAGAACCAGTGCATTTGCGCTGAAGCTCGTATGACATAGGAAGATTGCTTTTCTTTGCAACTTTATAGAAGCGATCCATGAAAACAATAAGCTATCCATTTGATTTCGTCCCTGGTAGTGGTAGATACTTGTACCTAATTTTCATTGCAGACTGTGATCGTCATCACAGTATAATAGTGTCTTTGTTAGTTGTTTTGTGTGCCTGTCTGGTTTGGTGATGAGATTGTTACCTGATATCCGATGGTGGATCTTTCTTGCGATATCCGCACTACATGTAAACATCGCGAAAAACCACTTTTATCTACACGGAAATAGGGCATCAGCCCCCGTATAGAGAAATGTCGACGTCGGTTATCAGGTAATGAGATTGTGATTTTTAGGCAGTTCGAAGCTTCCGTTCTGATAAAACTGTTCTTGGATAGGTACAGGAAACTGCCATAACGGAAGTCAGAATAGGAGGCCTACTTTATGATTTTAGACTACCTCTACCCACATAGGCTTACTGTATGCATGGAAATTCAAACTTCAAACATCTAATTTTTATTGCATCAGCACAGTTACTAATGGTTAGGTTATTCCGAAATATCTTCAGCTACTTGAATCGTGAGGTTAGCTGTGGCTGTCTACCCTGAAGTTTCTTCACTTCATAAGTTGGTTTGAAAAGCACGTCATCCCCTGCCAGATACACTGAGCATATTCTGGTTGTTTTACTTGATATTTATTGATTTTGTTTTACTGGTTCCGTTAGTAAACTATAAACTATTTCTTTACAGAATCAACATCAACTAGCAGCAAGCCAGTTGTGTCGTCTTTGTGGCAATCGTTGCTTATCAAAATCGCAGAATGCATCTGTTCATGACTTTGGACCTGAAATCTTTAAAATATTTGGTATAGATATCTCTGTGGAAGCTGAGACTGCCAATAAAATTCTCTGTGATAGCTGCAGAAAGTCACTTGTGAAATCTAGACAACAAGATTGTTGGCTGGCAGCAGGTTCGACATTTATACATTTCCTGTGGTTTGCTCTTCTGGTTGCGTTGTCTGTTTGCGTTTTGATGGTGGTAGAAGAGCACATAAAACGAACGACCTTATAAACTTGGATGGGGTTGTATGCTTGGATCTGAGGTGGTATCACTTGAAGTCACAATTCTTGGTGAGATAAAAACTATTGGCAAAGAAAGACATTTCCTCTGTTTAAGCATTAACGAAGAAAGTAGTCGAGTTTGCATTCTTGGACTTTTATCCAAAAATGGTTGTGTTCCTCCGGTCATTGAGAAATCCACTTCAATTGATTATGAGGGTAAATGGAGTGTTTATGCGTACCAAGGCCAAGTATGCAAAGATATTCCTGCTCTTCCTGGTTACTCAGTAGTGATAACTTTGGAAAATGCTGCAGAGTTCTTGGAATACATTAAAACTAAATGTTGTTCGTGCGTAGGAAATGATGGCCTCTTGTCTTTAGTTAAAGGGATCCTCCGGCAAAAAATCATGTTAAGTTGTCAGATAACTACCAAAAAAAATGGGGATGGAGACTTCCTTCTGTCTTTTCTAATATACGAAAAAACGTTGACGAAAATAATTTTACGAACGACATCCTGAATAATTCGCGAATGCAAATCGG
>JAOBRC010658341.1:0-10651 GCA_027575255.1 Scolionema suvaense
ATTACCTCCCACTCCCCTGGTAAAAAGTACCTTAATCAGCACCAATAAGGATAGAACTTACCAGGAACATATTGTTGCCTTTGAAATGTCACGTAACGAAAAAAATTTCTAATGACGTCATTATTTTTTGCTGACGTCAGCATTTTGTGACGTCACCCACATTTTCAGACCAAAGCTTTCAAAAATTTTTTTTCAATTTTTTTGAATCAGAACTGTTCCTAGAGCAACTGGAAACATGTTTGCTGTGTTTAAACTGCCATTTTAGCTGTATTTTTTTCAAAATTGAAGCAAAAACGAACAAAAAGTCACGATTTTTGTCAAATTTTGCCATCAGTGGCCTTCCAGAATTAGCCCATATCTCCGGACCCTCTGAAGATGTAATCTTAAAATTTGGCTTGGAGGTCCCTAATATAATTCTAATAAATGCCCTAAAGTAGCAGCTCTTCAGCGCATTCGGTTTAGCGTCTAAAATAAAAAGATTCACTGGGTGGGGGGGCGGGGTAAATTTACCCCCTCGTAACAAAAGAGTTGATGATTCTAAGGTGCAAGAAAGACAGTGCTTTTGGTGTCATAATGGCCACAACTATTCAGATTTACCTCACTTTGATACATCTGTGGCAGGGTACAGCGCGAAGTATCTACGTAAAAAATACATAACAACGAATTGAACGACATATTATAAATAACAAGCTATTCCATATTTACACTTTTACAGCTATTTGCTTGTTCACTCAGTTGAAAAAATTTTATTCGTGGTTGATAGAGGTTCTTCTTTATAGTAAAAGATTTCATGCAAAAACCAGTACAGTAACACTTTAGGAATTAGTATAACTGCATTAAGTGGATGATGCTTGCTTGCTTTTAAAAGGAATGCAACTAAAACTTATATCAACAAGAAATGTGGCAACTTCCAATTTTTAGATAATTAGCTATTATGATTTCCCAACTTACCCTTTCTATCATGGAAAAAGTGTATCGATATCTCCGCAACTACGCCGACGAACAAAACTGGGATCTGTATTATGCCTTAGAGGCATTTATGCAAGGTAAGCTCATGACCACACCCGTTTCCTTATAAAAATGTATTTGTAGCAATTCTTGTGGATTTTTCTTTTAACTTCCCTTTCACGTTTTTACCTATGTGGAACACTAAGTTTGATAGGAAGGAAGCATATATATCACAAAAAAGTTTTTTCACACTTTGTATATTCTGCTTTCTTACAGAATTACGAACCGACATCTACAATCAGTAGTTGATATTGATGATATGCATTACATTTAAGTACATGATATCGGTTCATATCTTATTTATCTTACGATAGGTTTTCTTGCTTATGTGCTTATCTACACGGTTTTCTATTTCATCGCTTGACGATTATTGTTAATGATAAAAGTAGTAAGCTATATTCAAGTTTGGCTTTATGATTTTTCGTTTTCTTTTCTCTTGACAGGGTGATGAATGATGACACAGTATATATCAAATGGGATGTAATTTGTACATATATGCAGACATTTCAAATACTGTAATCAAATCTGCCTGACCAGAGAAAAAAGAATCAATAATTGTTCGTAAAGCTTTGAGTTTTACATCTCTTACTCCCTCACTAAAACACTCGTATCATAAAACATTTGTTGAATATATGAATAGTCTACCCATATTACTACTTTCTTTACATTACTCGTAAATCTTGACATCGTTAATCGAAAACTAAGAAAAAGTTGTCAGAATCACATGAAACAGCTTTGCCAGCATCCTTCAGATCGTTAGCTTCAATAAAACCAAATCGAGTATTGATGTGCTTCAGGAAATTAATGACTTCCTACATGAATAACGTTACGCCACAATCTATGATACCTTGTCCGTCAATCTCTTTTGTGTTAAATAGTCCGATTTTTGTATGATTTGTATTGAGAAAAAGTGACACTCGGGTAGATGACAGTTGCACAAATTTCTGGCTCGGATACTCATCTTTCTTTATAATTTTGATTTCGACGTGTGCAAACTTCCCTTGAGATAATAAATCTCTTGCAATATGGACTGCTTTCTCCACATTGTCATTAACATAAGATGTCTTCTGCATGATTGTTGTACTCTTTTCCAAAAGCAAGACCGTCATGGAAAGGAATATGCCATTGACATTGTCAACTCTACTGATTCCAAATACCGCATATGAAGTTGTCGGATAAAAGTCTCTGACAACAATTGAAGTGTCTGCATCTTCATCGCGGCCATACGCTCTCTTCAGTCTAGAAAGACTTTTGGAGAACTTCGTCTCTTGCATAAAATTTGCTTTTTTTTGCTGTGGCTGCATCTGAAGCAAACATGTGTGTTTTCTTGTTGCTACCAGACATGGCTTAATTTTTTTTTCTTGGTTTAGACTTAATGCTAATGCTGCTGATATGTCGGTCAACACTGTATGAATGATACTGATAGGCATATTTAGACGATACTTAGGTATGGAGATATAGCCATAGCTAAACCATTTTAATTTCTTGACCAATCAAATTATATAGAATATGTTACAAACAAAACCTCTCTACCCTATTGCACGAAACACTACTAGTGAAGGGACTCAACCAATGAGCAGTCCCCTGATTTCGAGTGGCGCTCTCCGATCCAGAATCACCAGGGGCGTACCCTGATACAGAATCACCACTGATCCTAGGGTCCAAAGTCTAAACTGGCGTACCCTGATACAGAATCACCACTGATCCTGGGGTCCAAAGTCCAAAGTGGCGCGCCCTGATACAGAATCACCACTGATCCTTGGGTCCAAAGTCCAAAGTGGCGTACCCTGATACAGAATCACCATTTACATACTACTCACATCTGCAGTACAAAGTACTGAATTCGCACGGGCTAATCATCGATAGGCGGTACTGCTGCCATAAACGAATTGGCATGGCAAGATTGCTCTGATTGCCAAGGTTCACTAGTCTCTCTCTCTGTTTTCTTCAGGTGATGTTGGTTTGGGTGATTATTTAAATTTCGTTTAAAGTTTCAGAGAGAGAGACTTGCTAGTCTATCTCAGGTTCAAAGTTGCACGGGGTGATCCAGAATGCGTAGTCCCAAGTGGTCCGGGGTTGTCCAGAAAGCCCACTTCTATACTACGTACGCCATCACACAATTAACGCAAAAAAATATCCATATTATCCTCATACGTCGATATTCGTCTCACCAATTAGAAATTAATGCCATTAAACTGGGGAACCATCGCTCCACGGGCGTCAGCAACACTCGCAAAAGGCATGCAAATTCTCATCGACGATTACTTCTCTGAGACAGGCATCTACCACATCTACCACATCCCGTTCTAAAATTTTGAATAAGGCCTAACCCAGGCCAAAACAAGGGGCGCTTATTCGAATGGGGCGCTTATCAATTATTTTCTCAAAAAAAGAGGGCGCTTATTCGAGAGAGCCGGTTATTCGAGAGGGGCCATTTTCCAAGCGATTTGCAAAGTGAACAGTATATGATGTCTGATGGAATTTTTTGTGTTGAAGAATCCGTCTCTGTACCTGTATCAAAGAGGAAATTAAAGGGCAATGTTTTGCGTGACTACGAAGGCAGCTTTGTCTGGAAGGTGAAAAATTCTACGAGTGCATTTGAAGGAATGAGCAAGATTTGTTTACATTACGATTTCATCGAATTCCACACGGCTCTACTGGCTTTTATTCACAAAAAACAGTGCAGACTATATCCATCAGACAAAAACACGCACATATGACAACTACTAATAGTAGTACTAACGAAATATGTGTAAAAATACAACTTTGAAATCTTTTATATCTATGTTACAGTTAGTAAAACAGCTCCTCTGTTCCAACAGCTGTAGCTTGATACCAATAAAGATTAGCAAAAAGCTATGCATGTTACTGCAGACCTATGCCATGCGGTATTATGAAGATTAAATGTACTAATGTTAGTACTATGATCTTTAGATGAGGGTTGTTCTTTAAACCTTTAAGAGCTTTTGGATAGAGGTGTATATGAAATTCAAGTAGTTCTCCTCCCTGCTATCAAATGGTTTGTTAATTTTAAAGCATAGTGTTCTGCGGTCTATAATCTTCTAGTGCGTTAATGATTCCAAGGTGCAAGAGAAAATGGCCACAACTATTCAGATTTACATCACTTTGATATATCCGTGAGAGGGTACAGCGAGAAGTATCTACGTAAAAAATACATAACAATGAATTGAAGGACATATTACAAATAACAAGCTATACCATATTACACTTTACAGCTATTTGCTTGTTTCACTCAGTTGAAGTGGAGACCAAAACTTTTATTCGTTGTTGATATAAGTTCTTCTTTATAGTAAAATTATGACTTCTCAACTTACTCTTTTCGTCATGGAAAGAGTGTACGGCTATCTCCGGAGCTGTGCAAACGAACAAAATTGGGACCTATATTATGCCTTAGAGGCATTTTTGCAAGGTAAGCTCATGACCACACCCGTCTCATTATAAGGTGTTTTTGTTGTAATTCTTAGTGGATTTTTCTTTTAACTTCCTTTTCACGTTTTTACCTACGTTGGACACAAAGATTGATAAGAAGGAAGCATATATATCGCAAGAAAGTTTGTATCCACACTTTGTATTTTCTGCTTTCTTACAGAATTACGAACCGACGTCTAAAATCAGTAGTTGATATTGACGATATGCATTACATGTAAGATTGATCAGAAGGAAGCATATATATCGCAAGAAAGTTTTTATCCACACGTCTACAATCATTTTGTATTTTCTGCTTTCTTACAGAATTACGCACCGACGTCTACAATCAGTACATGATATCGGTTCATATCTGATTTATCTTATGATAGATTTTCTTGCTTATGTGCTTATCTACATGGTTTTCCATTTCATTGCTTTATGGTTATCGTTTATGATAGAAGTAGTAAGCTATATTCAAGTTTGGCTCTTTGATTTTTCTTTTCCTTTTCTTTTTACAGGGCAATGAATGATCACACAGTATATATCGAATTGGATATAATATATACACATGTATAGACATTTATTAATAATGTAATCAAATCTGCATGACCAGAGAAAAAAGAAGCAATAAATGCTGGTAAATCTTTGAGTCTTATATCTCTTACTTCGATACTAAAACATTGCATCAAAAAACATTCGTTGAATGTATAAACAGTATACCCATATTACTACTACTTTTGGGCAAAAGAAAAGGAAGAGAAAAATCATCATGCCAGACTTGAGGATAGCTTACTACTTCTATCATGGACCCTTTGAATGCCAGATACATTTCCTGTAAACTGCCAATGACATATATATACGTCGTTCATTTTAGTGCCCCAGCAGCCGACCGGTTTTACCCCAAGCAGCCAACACTTGGTAGAGCATAGTTGAAAAGTTACCCACCTTTCCACTTGAAAAGCATGTATGCGAACCTTTTGAAATTTTACACCAAGATAGTATAACGTGACGTATATTTTACTAGCAAAACCACCAAATGATATATTGATATACTGCCTGATTGCGTCCACTGGAAGTAACAAAAGAAACTGAAGCAAGAGCTTGGCTCAACACGTACGAGCGTCACCCAGAAATACAGTAGAAATATCAGATCTCAGTTTTGATGACTATGTAAGGATTAAAACAGTGCGAACTAAATTTGAAAAAAACTACTGGGCAGGTTGGACCCATGAAGTATTTGTTATCAGTCACGTCATTCCTGGACGTCCTTCAGTATATAAACTCACCGATGAGGCGGGAGAGCTCATAAAAGGTACTTTCTATCAACAAGAACTTCAGAAGATCATTAAACCTGAAACGTATCGGATAGAGAAGATATTGAGTAAAAAGCTTGATAAAAATGGAAAAGTAATCTATTTTGCGCGTTGGCTTGGTTACACATCTGCCTTCGACAGTTGGGTTCCTGCAAAAGACCTGGGTAAAGCTGAAGCGATAACGTGATGATGAGTTTTGTAACTTCATGCCCATTTTTATGTCGTCCTTCCAAGCAAAAGTGCTACGCATTTATATCCTGAGAATAAAGGTTCGAGCATCAAATTAAACACTCCTCAAAGTCTAAATTTAATGACAGGAAAATCGGAAGTAGCGTTTGCGGAGTTTCAGTACCCCCACTTATGGTACAATATCAGAGAAGGTGGTAATGTTGTGACTGCAAACTAAATTTCAGAAGAGAAGAGAAGAAAGTAAGCGGAATAACATCTGGAGACGATAATTAAAAATTGCACCAGCATGTCCTTGATTGTACCTACAGGATACTATGACACTGTAGAAGAAGTTATTAACCTCTTGAATAATGCTGGAGGCCGACACCCGGGATTTCCAATTTTATTTGAATACGAAAAAGTTTCTAAACACGTACACTTGGCTACAAAGGCTCCGTGCAAGGTCTTATTTGAGAACACTGATATTGCTCAACTCCTTGGATTCATCGAAAATGTATATGTTCAGAGAGAAGACAAGATTAAAGGTCTTACAATGGCATCACCAAAAAATGGTTTTATAGCATATACGTGTATGCCGATATTGTGCACAATCAGGTTGTTGGTGATTTCAGCGTTCCACTTCTACGTGTTGTACCAGTAAAAGGCTTACATGGTGAATATAGCTCTGTAACGTATTCTAGACCACACTTTTTACCCATTACTAGTGGGGAATTCACACAGTTGAAGTCAATATAAGAGATGATACTGGTAAACTAGTACAATTCGAAACTGGAAAGGTGATGAAAACGTTGGTGTTCCGGAGAAAAGTTGCTCAATTTTATGATTGATTATATGCTAAGAACAGAGGATGTACGTTGGAACCTTACCTGCTTTCTTATTCTTTACAACGTGGTTATTGACTAGGAGGTATTTTTCGTGGATTGGTTCGCACATTTACGCCAGCTCTGAAAAAGGGTGCTATCAAAGCAGGCCAAAGAGCTCTTAAGACAGGAATAGACGTTCTAAGTGACATGGGACGTGGAGAAAATGTGAAACAATCGTTAAAGCGCAGAATGAATGATAATGTTAGGGAGGCTCTAGGGAACAAAGTCACTAAAAGGGCTCGCAAATCTAAAACTTTCAGTCTACATTCGTCCACTGAAGCATGAAGACCTCAAGCTGTCAAGATACAAAGTCGTAAAAAGCGAATTGGTAGAAAACAGGTGATAAAGAATGGAATAAAAGATATTTTTGATGAATAGAGGCAATATGACTCAAAAGCAAATAAGCCACGCAAAGTGTGGGCTATCAGATACGGAAATATTTTCTCCTGCTTACGTCCAAACTGATATACAACATGGCAGTTATAATGAGATTTATCTGGTTACATCCCTCGACGACAATGGTCCTGTCAAAGTTGTTATTAATAATACATCCGAGAAGTTTTTGAATCTAATTCATACTTATCTACGAGCTAAATCTAAGATAATAAAAAGCGATGGAAGCAATTTAGAAGAGGTTGTTAAAGTTACATGCGTTAATTATTTGATTGCTAGTATGTTCAGTCAAGTCGATGTGTTCTTAAATGGAATAGCAATATCTGACGGGTCTAAAACGTATCCGTATCTGGCAATCTTGGAGGTGCTATTGAAGTATGGAAAAGAAGCTAAGCAAGCTCATTTACATATGGGTATATTTGCTAAAGATTCACCACGTCATATAGATGAAACAGACCCTGACAAAGACAATTATGGATTGGAGCAAAGATTTAAATGGACTAAAGGAAGGAAACTGGTAGAAATGTCTGGACGGATCCATGCTGACATCTTTCATCAACAACAATCATTACTAAATGGTGTTCCTCTCAAGGTTGTACTGCACAAAGAAAATCTGCATTTGTACTCATGAGCGGCGACCCAATACAGCATTTACTTTTAAGCTTCAAGAAGCTGTACTTTGCGTTCGTAAAAACCGATTGACACCACACAAATTTCAAGAAATTCAGCAACGCATTCAACAGGGAACCGCTTTGTATCCCATAAATAGAGTGGCAGTAAAAACTCACTCTGTTCCCTGCGGCTTGACCACACTAAACTGGGACAATGCGTTCATTCGGCAACTACCTAAGCGACTTATTCTTGGAATGGTTGATAATGATGCCTACCCTGGAACATTTAAAAAAATCTCCTTTTAATTTTAAACACTACGACCTAACCTCTCTAGCAGTCTATGTAAACGGAGAAACATTACCTGCACAATTGATGCGTTTTGAGTTTGATAACAGTATCTACTTAGATGGATTTCGCAGTCTATTTGCAAGTACCATGACGATGTTTGATGATAGAGGAATTAACATTAAAAGGGATGAATATGATAGCGGTTACACTATCTTTGGATTTGACTTGAGCAACAGTTTATGTCATGGAGGTTATCAAGAACCTGCAGTTGTGGGGAATATAAGGATAGCTTTAGAATTTGTCAAAGGACTTCCAGTAACTATATCTCTCATTGTATATGCTGAGTATGATAACTTTCTACAAATAGACAAGTCGCGCAATATTCTGAAAGAATTTTGACAATATTTATGATGAATTCAACACAACTGCGACACATTATGGGGAGTGACCTGAAAATATCACCTATATTTTTTGGTGTGCATGCCTTAGATGAAATTCTCAGTATATCAACCTTAGGCTGCAGTGGACCCCAGATTCTAGTCTTTAATAGTGCAAGACCTGACGCACCTCCAGGAGAGCACTGGCTTCTGGTTCATCGCGATAGCTTCAGAACAGTTACGTTTTTCGATTCGTTTGGACGTTCACCAAGTTTTTATGAAGTCTACAAAGAACTTCAATCTATGGGGAGAGAGATTGTTTTTCTTCAAGACATTCAAATTCAAAGCATGGGTTTTGCGGTTTGTGGTCATCATTGCGTGTTCGTAGCTTACCACGTGGTGAGGGGTCAAACTCTGCATGACATCTTGACGTATTACCATTGCGTAGATCGATTAGCAAACGACGGATCAGTTGTAAACTTTCTATATAGAACCTTTCCGGGACATTAAAAAGATTTGCATTTGATTATGTATTACGATATTTGTAATCAAAATATTTGTAGTTGTGTTATAATTTATATTTCTAATACCTGAATTGTTTTCATAAGAGAACATATTGTTTTTTCTTTGACGACTCTCATTCGTGATCTATTTTATCTAATCGCGCCTAATGTTCCGGATGATACATGCTGATGAGCGTGCAGTAACACAGGGCAGATAAACAATGAGATCTAAGGTGAGACTACTTACTGTGTGAGAAATTTGATCAAAAATCTTAGCAGCAACCTCCCCAAACGAAACAAATGTTGTTTTCAAACACTCAATCACTTATAAAGTATACTTTGGTCCTCCCACGTAGTACCTTAAGAAGGATTACAATATTTAAGCATGGATAAACCTTCTTCAATCTTGCTTAATCATAGGCTTTATTGATAAGTTGAAATACAATCCTCAATGTCCATTACACTATTAAAATTTTATTTTCTTAAAAGGTGAGGAAGAAGAAAATGTATTTGAAAGTACTAACATTAATTATGAGGCTGATACGGCCTAGAGCCTCAAAAGAGACGTTTAAAGAATCGTGGGACGTCCAAATAGCAGGGGACGGATTCATGAAAGGTTAGAGCATATTAGCACCTATATACTAGCTTATCCTATTTTATTTTTTGTCATCTTGATTTGACTTATAATGAGTGTCATTTAAGTTCAAACCAATACTTAAATTTACCTTTCTATATTGATTCTAGAACTGGAGAGGCAACGAGCACAGAGCACAGAGCAACGAGCACAGATGAACAGGGAATGATGTATGTATAGCCATTTCGTGAATGGTGTAATTTCTGAGAAAGAAAAGAAAATTGCTATCTTAGCATTGCTATCCTGCTTGTTAGCTATGCATTTATTTGGATTATGCGAAAATTGTCACTGGTGTGCTTTACATGAATAAATAGTACTAACATTTTATATCATGGTATGCCTTGTCTAACTCTATGTATTCCATTTGCTCTTTCCTGTTCCGTATGAATTCATTTATGAGCAACTTGTTTCTTTATTTCTGTTTTGTGTAGGGAAAAGATGGTGACATGAAGACATGATGAATAGAAAATATGATATATAAATAATAAGTTAATTAATAAATAAATAAAAATCTATTTATTTGTACTTCATGCCTTTTTATTCTCTGTTGCCTTTCGGTTTTCGGTTTGGCAATCATTTGCGTACACTAAATGCTATTAAAAGATGCACATTGTTCTGACTTCAGAAAAAACACATCCAATTGATGTACATGTTGAAATATATGCTTAACATTTGACTACAAAATAGTCTAGATGAACGAAACTCAGAAAAAGTTATCACGCTCGGGTTGAGATGCCAGATGGCCAGAAGAAAAGTTAAATCTCTTATTGATATACTTCAGCAGGCTAATGACCTCTGACGTGAAGAGTAGAACACCACAATCTTTGACAACATGGTCGTCTTTTGTTTTTACATTGAACAATGCAATTCTCGAGTAGTTCTCAGAAAGCATTAGTTGCACCTAAACATTCTTCATATCGGCAAATATTTGTGCAGATTGTTTGCCCTCTGCTTGTTCCTCGACGACAAGATGAACTGCAGATAGCTCTCCATTTTGAAGCAGTTCTCTAGCAAAATCGACATAATTCTGGAGCTCCTGTTG
>JAOBRC010658452.1:0-10651 GCA_027575255.1 Scolionema suvaense
ATTCTAGGAAAAGTCACGAAGTTTCATGACTCTCGCTACAGTAGTTAAAAAGATATTCAAAAAAGTTTGGTAGGGGGTATGCCCCCCCCCGGTGTGGATAGGGTTAATTTACATGTATTCAATGCATTTGAGATATATACAAACGTAAACTAGGCAAAGCTTTCGCAACATACCAGGCCGCACACTGAAATGTTTAACAAAAATTTGATAATAGTTTGATCCGTCGTTTGCAGATTTATAATCTTAGACTAAATGTATTGGAACAAGTGAAAAATAATTCACACAATCCAATCAAGTAATATCTTTACCAAAAAAGCTAGACAACACTTTCCGGGAAAGCGTTGGTTGTGAACTCCTTATGATGGTTAAGCACGTCCACAATAAGCTTTCATTTATTGATGCACTCTGCACGGAGCGAATCTCTGGAATCAACTTGGCTGGGAAAAGGCAAAAAATGCAGTCATGGAGCTCCTATGGCTAGGCTTATTGATTGGCTTCGTTATCGTGTTCGACTGGAGAAATCGCAAGAACTTAAGAAATTTCTACGTTAATTGTCGCTGCCTGTGATTTAGAGCGGGGAATGGTATTTTTGCCTACTTGGTTCTAAAACTCTCAAGAGGAGCCAGTCCGTTTCCCACGAAGGTGTATTGGTTGGAACCCCTCACTACGTCGAAGTTAGTATGCGTACGCAACGTTTTCAAAACTAGGTCCTTTTAAACTCAGTTTTGCAGTCTATCAGATGGCAACTATTTCTAGATCGATTGTTTACTGTATTTCTATTCTTTCTTCTTCGGTTCGCCTTCGTTACAGAACGATCATCTTGCAGCTGGTTCCAACAAATTTTTTATAGCTTTTTTGTCAACTAGTTCCAAAGCTATTACCAGACCATTTTCAGCAGCCATTTTTCGCCAAACCAATTGCTAAAGCCATTTTCAAGTCATTCTCAAGCTATTTTCAAGCTGTTTTCAAGAGTCATTCTCAAGCTCATTCTCAAGCTCGTTCCCAAGTCCATTTTTAAAGCCGTTTTCAAGCTGTTTTCAAGTCATGCACTAGCTATTTTCAAGCCAATTAAAGTTCTCAAGTTGTTTTCAAGTTGTTTTCGAGCTATTCTCAAGCTATTCTCAAGGCAATATCTGAAGCCATTCTCAAGATGTTTTCAAGTCATTTTCAAGTCGGATTCAAAAGTCGTTTTCAAACCAACTTGTAAATGCATTTTAAAGCCACTGTAAAGCTATTTGCAAGTCGTTTTCAAATAGATTCCTAAAGCTATTGTAAAGCTATTTTTATACATTTACAATGCATTTTCAATACACTTGTAAAAGTATTTTAAATGGATTTAACTTTGGTAAGGGTCAGCTGGCAGCATTCGCTGGCGAAATTAGCAAACAAAAAGAATATATTTTCATAGGATTACTGCAACTTGAATAATTTGCTAAACTTCCAAGTGATTTTTAAAAAATCGTGGAGATAAAAACACCAGTTCTGAAAACCAAGAAGAAAGAGTGCTAATCGGCGTTGATTTACAAATCACGCAACACGTCCATGCTTCTACCTACATGAAAATAATCCGGATGTGCATAGCTTAAAAAGGCGGGGAACGATTCAACATCGCAATTGGATTCAAACTTTGCTAAATAACAGAAATACTCTTACATCAACAAACGGTGATCCACCGTGACGTGCTCCTCTGGTTCCCATGTAGATTCCGAAGCGCTTCATCCAGCCCACTTGACCAGGTACAGTGTCCTGCTTTTCACCTGAACCAAAATCATCATACATTTTTGCACAAATACCGTAACGCCTCGATTAAGCGAAGCATTCAAATAAGCGCCCTTCTCGAATAAGCGCCCAACCTGAAGTGAAAATATTGAATACGCGCCCCCCTCTCGGATAAGCGCCCACCCTTCGAATAAGCCGCCATTCTTAAATCTCCAGAAACCAGCGGTAATTCGAATTTTCGACTAGAAAGTAATTAACCGGTGACTTAGGAAGAAATGTTGAATAAATACAACAGTTTATTTTAGCTTTCATTCTTACTTACATGGTTTTTGTCATAGGAAAATCGGAACTTTTCCCTCTTTTGAAGTTGTTTTTTAAATATGCGCCCCCCTCGAGGTATAAAATCTCTCTGATTTGACGAGGAACCACGAATGAACCACTGCCAATCAGAAGCGGCGATTACTTTAGCGGATCCCGAGAGACAGAAAAATTCTTCTGCCTGCGGAACTAATATGGTACCCTAACTGCGTTTAACATACCGTGCCGGAAAGCTGGAATGGCGACTAGACGAAAGAGAAAAGAAACGAAGAAAAGGAGAGTTTGCGCTTAGCTCTGCATGATTCAATCCAATAGGTAAGTCGTGGCAGGGACGTAATTTCCATTCCAATATTGGGGGGCTACCAGGTCTCGATGTAGTTTAGTTGCGAAAACAATGTGGTTAAATTCACCTGTTGGAGGGTACCTATCTGGCTAGCTAAGGTGCTTTTCACTGTACAGGTGATGCGTTTTTCAACTGACCTATAGTATCAAGAGGCATAAATGTACAAGTTTTACTGCAAAATCTTGTGATTGAAAAATATTGAGGGGGGGGGGGCTAAAGCCCCCTCTGCGCCCCATAAATTACGTCCCTGGTTAGTCAATATGTTTGTCTTTATTTAGCTTGCTGGTTGAGTTGGAAGATTGAAGCTAGCTACACTTCTTGCATTAGAGAGGTTGTGTAGCTAGGTAGCTATTTGTAACCTGATATCAGATGCTTCTTTCTTGCATAGGGGTCTATGGACCTGATCCAGTGCTCGAAAACAGACTTTTCTTTACATAGTTAAGAGCGAGAGGCTCCATTATAGAGGAAATGAGACATCTGCTTACCTCAGGTTACCTAGGTAGCTAATTGCTGCCTACATACCTAGCTACAATCACGGACAAAATATTTGGCCACATTGCCAGCATACATGTGCATTGGCAATAAACTGACTACCTACGTGCCGTTCTGACTCCCCTCCCCCTCTGAATAATGATGCTTTCATGACATTAATATGTTTCATCTTAACATCGTTAAATCAGAAGCGACCATCGACGATTAAGTTTGGGCATCCTTAGCGGATTTCGTCCGCAAAGGGGGGAGAGGGATCGTGGGCTAGCCGTTAGATTTTTTAGAAATCGGCCCAAAATCTATTTTCTACCCTAATAAGAGGATTTCCAGCAAATCTTTCGTCTGTAACAATTTATATCCGTTCTCCTTTCTCTGCCAACTACAGAACAGCTTTCGATTCGTTTCGAAAATTGTGAAAAGCTGGCAAAAGGCTCTTACCGAAAATTATTTATGTGCGTTAGTGTCCGCTAAGCACTAAGAGGGAGGGGGCTTGAGATTTTTTAGCGAAAATCCGCTAAGGTGGCCCAAAACTAATTGTCGATGCCCCTGGGGTCACGTCTATTTTATCTTCTTTAGTCACAAACAGTGGTGTAACTTAAGGATTGATGATTGTAGCCCCTCAGGCTACAGGTGAAAAACATTTTGCTGCCCTGGCGTATTTTTTGTTGCCCAAGGGTGCAAAATCTTTACATGCAAGTACAGGCCTCATATTTTTTGAGTAGCCCTGTCGGGCTACAGACCTGAATTTTTGGGTAGCCCCTACATGAATTGCAATACTTTTTTGTAGCCCAGGGCTACCGGGCTACCCTTAAGTTGCACCACTGACAAATCAAATGCATGCCAATGCACATAAATTGTGGTTAGAATGTGCTTTCTGTCCTTCTAAATGACGAGATAAGGTTGACATCTTATGTGAGTGTAGTAATTACAACCGATATACTTCATTTTTGGAAGGAGCGTTCCTGATTGATTCATTTTACTTACTGAAATTTTTAACGTCAACCATCGTCATAAGCATAGCGTCGCATATAAAAATATAACCGTGACTTTGCATATTAATTCGAAAAATAGAATGTTTGAAGTTATTTTTTAATCTGCGCATTGTATTCTGATCTCGCAATTTGATATCATTGCGTGCGAACTTCATGATATGTTTCTATAATTTCGTTTTCATATGTTGTCTTGCTACTACATTCATCCCTTGTGCGTCTTGGGGAGAGCAAGAATTTTTTTGTATATTGATTATATACTTCTCTGACTTTGCATGGACGGTTTTTGTGTTTCTTGTGTTGAACAGGGCTTGTGATTATTAACGATAGTAGACGTTTCTGCATTGCCATTGAAGACATGTTTTTTTTGTGTTGTTTGATTTATGTGGCTACTTTTAACTTCATTTCTTAGATGTATAACTTTCATATTCGCGTTCCACTTTGCATAGACCTACATGACTATTACGAGGTAATATCAGTTTATTTCATGCAGTTAACAGTGATTTCAAATTCTTCCCAGATTTGAAGATGGTCCTGTAGCCTGCCTTGAAATGTTTATAAAGTTTTGGACTTTGAGTCACATATCCAGGGGAGTGGGACGATGTTTGGCGGTGGTGGTGATGTCGTTTTGTTTTTTTTTGATTTGAAGTTTTTAACGAAGTGATCAAGATCTTTACGTTTGTATTCCTTCTTGATGTGAACCACTAGGAAATGGATCTTTTCACCATTCTACTTTTAAAATTAGTGTTCAAGCTGAAGGTTATATTTTTATATGCTACGGTCTGCTGATGGTGACGGTAGACAAAAAACCATCAAAACAATTTCGTTACTAAAATAAGTTTATTGCATAAGGACACTGAAAGGGTTGCAGAACACCTGTCTCAAACTGCTCAATATGGCCAAATCACTAATGGTTGCAATCATTTTTAGTGACTCATGTAAAGTCTAGGCGTACAGATTATTTCGTCTATTCGATAAAAGAGGCTTAAATTTTACATTCCCTTTGTTCTTCTGTGTCACGTTATTTCATTAGAAAAGCAATATCCTTAGGCCACAAAGTCTTTGGAGTCCCACTTTACATTTCTTTTGATGATCACAGTCAAATTCATCACAAGGAAAATCAGGACCAGCTTTGGCACGTCAATGGTGGTCAGCCATTGTTGCAGGAACCACAAACCCGAGAAACAAAGCATCCTCCTAAAATTCATGAACAATTTTTTAACAATCCTAGGCATTCTTCGCATGGTACACAACTCTTTTACAACTTGCTCTCTGAAACTATTCTCCACTCTATATGATATATCATCATCTTCTTTGAACGGGGAGGAGTATTGCAGGATTTAGTAAACAAAACTGAGCATTCGAAGTTGTATAAACCCAGTGAGAGAAACAGGACAGACGACGGTTAACAGAAGATGCTCAGCTTATATTTTAGACACAGCTTAGAAATGCGATGAAAATAATTACTGACTTGCGCTACCTGCTGCAAAAATACAACAAATGCATCACCATAAAGTTGATGCGCACATCAACGCATACCGAAATTTCACCTTTCCGTGGCCTTATCTTGGTTTTGATTCCCCTGTACCTGATTCCCAAAAGAAAGTGATTTCTATTTCGTCGGATTCAATATACATGAGACTACAAAACCACGTCTCCAAGTTTTCATATCTAGGGTTGCTCTGGAAATATGATACAAGATGATCAATAGCTTTTCATTTGCATTGATCATGCCGCGTGCAAGTTAACTTTAATTTCGCGTAACGTCCGAACCAGAAACAAACTTATTGTCTTGAGACACAGTTTTGCTGATCGATTCCTGCTCTTTGCATTTAAGGCAATTGAAATATTTCACGTTCATCTACAATGCAATTATAGCTCAAAATATGAAGGCATATATATGTCTCAATTCGCCAGTCAATCGTTCTGAGCTAATCCACTCTGAATATCCTATTCAGATAAAATGTGCGATTTTTTGGCACCAATATAAGGGCTATCATGAAATTCATGTGCGATTGTTTGTGATGATGATCATATTGAGAATCTAGTCACCGCTCTCCCAGAATGCAGAATGTGATCACGTCTTGGTCAAGGCATTGTACGAAAGCACAATAACACGTGCACAATAGCAGATTTTGAAAGGAAAATGTTGAGTCCATGGCGTGATCTTGTGGAACAGAAATTGCACTGCTCGTTAGACAGATCGTTGGTTAGACCATGATTTTGTTTACATCATATGTAAAATTTACAAATTATGATTTTTTGAACGAATACATCCTTCCAGTATCCTTGAAAATCTTCTGTGTACAAAATGTTCCGGAGTTATCATATATGACTCACAAACAAGGCGAGCGCTGTTTAGCCACTGGGAAGCAAGACACAGAGAAATAACAGAACAGAATTGCAGCTTATAGCACAAGTAGCTTTCCCTATGGTCCCATGTCCCATGCTGCCTGTACACAAACCTGCAATATTTCGTTTCCATGCATGGTGAATGCTTCTCAGTCAGTAAACAAAATGATCTTCTTTTGCTGCTCTTAGCCATGCGTGAGACATTGTACCAAAAGGGGGTGATTATGCCCGCAACCTGATTTGGTCTGTCTGAAAGCAGAAAAAATGCTAATGCAGAGAAGGAATTCCTGAGTCAATTCATTTGTTGTATGAATCACCTTCATCCTCACCACCATCGCTGCTTGGTAGCTTTAAATGCGTAACATTGGTCTGCAAAATGCGCCATGTGCAGAACTGCATAATCAATTGTTTAGTAACAAGCAGTAGACAAGTCGGCACCAGTGCTCAATACTTATGTGGTGCAAAGTGAGATCAGCTCTGCAATGCACACATCTGAAGAAAACTAAATAAGTACTTGTACTATTTTTGTTCATGCATCTATTCATATGTTTACGAATGATCGTAAGTTATAATAGGTGGAATGAAGTAGTGCAAGTGCATAACGACAACAACAATAATAACAACAACAACAACTACAAGAACACAGCAGTAAGTGCTAGTGACACAGTTAAACACAATACTTTCTATCTCCCCCTCACGAATTTTGCTGCTATTCTTTCAGTCCTTTTTTGTTGTGATCCATGAGACGTCTGAGTGCAAGAGGTACTATTTTATGGGGTTGCGAGGTTGGATTCGTATTCGTTTCCTTTGCAGTGTCCCATTCTGTGGGGTGCGATTGGTCTAGGACAACATCTGGTGCCCTCTTATGTCGTTTGTTAGACAATTGATCCTCAATCTGCGGATGATGGGAGTCATTGTGCGGCTGCAGAGTGTCATCAGCAGGACTTCGAGATGGTGCTGGGAGTGGAAGAGTGGTGTTACTATCAGATTTTTCTGAGCCCTGTAAAGCCATGGGGATAGTTTTCTTTACTAGAAGCTGCAAGTCTTCCAATAAGGTTCGGCTGCCAGGTTGGGACTGCACAGGTTCGTAATGACATAGGAACTAGCGATTGCGTACTGTTACCCTTCCGGATCCATGCACACGAAGAACATACTGATGGAACTGTCGTACTTCAACAACAGTGCCTGTCTTGTCCCATTTGGTAGGGTGTGGACCGGTTTGGTTTCGTATATGAACTTGATCACCTACCTGCATTGCGGGTAGTTACTTTGTGTGTTTAGTTAGTCATTCTGCACGTTTCTAATGTCTACTGCGCAGAGCATCTTCCCGAGCATTCAGTGTATCTCTCCATGTCGGATGGGGCTCGTAACGACCTGGCAAGACTGGAATAAAGTGCTTTGTTGGTCTACCGAAGAGGCACATTGCTGGCAATAGGCAGGTAGTAGGGTCAGGCGTGTTGCGGTATTGTAAGATGGCTTGCTGCAAGGAATCTGTGTTGAGACTTCCATTTGTTCCGATATTGGACATAAGCAAACGTTTCATAGTCCTTACTGCCACTTCTGCTCGACAATTGGAGTGTGGGAAAGCAACCGATGTCAGGCGGTGATTCACTCCCCATACTCGTAAGAACTTGGTGGTCGCAATGCTGTGAATTCAGGGTTGTGATTTTGTTCCGTGTTCTGACAGAAGATATCAAGACACAAGTTTACAGTAACCAAAGACGTTTCTTTTAACAATCATAATGGGGACTATTCGAACCCCCTTCGCTTAAACCGTATCTCATCAATGATAAAATGAACTCTCTTAAAACACGTGCTGCAAATCTGTTTATACGCTGCTAAACCAATCAGCACGCTCGATCTATATATGAGCCAATCACGTTCTATCTCTATAAATCATGCTCAACGTAACCTAGTGGAATACATAACCACGTAAACACTTTCTTTCGTGTAATAACATAACAATTTCATCTGGAGTCCCATCAGTGGTAAATATTTTTCGTTGATGCGCAACAAGGCCAGCAGCGCCATTCTGAGCACATTCTAAAATGCGCCAGCCAGTTTGAATATTTGTCAACCGCGAAAAGACAACTTGTTCCCTGGTATGTAAAATAATCGGCACAAATGCATTAAAGCGGGTACACAGGCGTGATCAAAGGAACAGGTGGTGCATTAGGCTGAGAAGGTGCATTTTTACAACAGTCATTGCATTGTTCTCTGAGCTTTAGTATGCCTCTTTTGATACTGGGCCAGAAGACACTAGAATCTGCTCGAGCAACCATGCTTGATACACCTTTGTGTGCAGAATGTAGAGATGATAAAATCTTGCTACGTAAGGAAACAGGAACAATGATACGACCTACGTACATTGCAACGTCATCAATTGACCATAAATTAAATGTGATCTGAACTGATAGTAGTCTTGCAGTGTAGGACGCAGTTCGCTTCGGTAAGGTGGGAAGCCATGTTCTATCGTTTTGATTAACTCATCTGTTGTGTGACTGTCGCCACATGAAGCTTCTTCTATGGTCTCCCATGTTACTACTGCATTCAGAGAGGTTAAGACATGAGGGCTCTGTGAAGCCCTGTTTCAGCAGAAAGGGATGATTCAGGTGACCTTGTTTGCTCTCGAAGCACAAGGAGATTGAAACTTGAAGAAATAGCATCTATATCATCTATTAATGGCAGTGTGTCAGCATCGTGGTCATGTCATGGTTGCCTTGAGATGGCATCAGCGGCCATGTGCTTTACACCGGGTGTATGAATAATGCCGAACCTGTATCGCAGGGTGTTTTCTTTGATGTTGCGAAGTCTAGGGTTTTCTATGTCGTTCAGAGATCGATTGCTGAAGATCTTGAGCAACGGCTTGTGGTCGACTGCTGCAATGAAGTTCTCGCAAACGAGGACAAAGAAACGTGCTTTGTGGAGTCCATCCATCACAGCCAGTGCTTCTCCGTCCATAGGAGCACACTTAGCTTTGTTCGGTTGTGTGAAGCGACTCCCAACAAGTGTTGTTCGCCAACCGGATTTGCAGCAAAATGGCTCTTTTGACAAGAGTAGTGTTTTTGAAGAAGCCGGAAGCCTACACCATCCCTGAACCAGTCTGTAACGAGACATTTCGGTCCAGACTTGTCGAAGATCTGGACACCAAGCTCTATCTCGCAAATAATAGTATTCTTGGATTCGTTGAAGAGGGAGTCGATGTCTTCTGTCCAAAGAAAGGATGTGTTGCGGCGAAATAGTTGCGTACGCTTTGATGAGACAAAAGCATATGAAACTTGATCACTAGCCCAAACCAAGAGCATACATCTGTGATGCAGGTTGGGGTTAGGAATTGACGTATGGCGTTCAAGTACTTCTTTGTGAGTCAAACCCTGTCTGTCCTTTTCTGGAAACCAGCAAACTCAACGGTATTCTCTCCAAACGGGAACTTGTCAGGGTTGAGGATAATCCCATGTTTTCCACAGGTATCAAGCCACTCCACTGCCTTCCAGAAACTAGCTGCAGGATTGTCTAACCAAAGCAGCGCATCATCAACGCATTTGGCTTTGTTTGCGATGTCGGCTAATTTTTCATCATAGCGACCTGTATACCCATCCTCTGAAGCTACATATCCTTGGGGGCAGATTTATACCTGTGACATCCCCAAGGGGTAATAAAGGTGGTGTAGTGGCGATCATCCGCATGTAGAGGTACGCTGTGATAGCCATTCCAGCAATCAAACACAGTTTTCTTCTTACCATTAGGGACCAAATGGGCTTAATGGAAGGGAGATTGAGTGTGGTGTGTCTCTCTGATTACATGCGCGTTGATCGATTGAAGATTAACGGTACGTCTTGGTCTCCCGTTCTTTTTTGTACAGATGGCCATTCACAAGTTCTCCAATGGGGACTGGTGTGATTACTCCAAGTTTGACGTCTTGATCAAGTCCTGCCTTCGCGTCGTCCTGCCAGTGGAGTGGGACAGGCATGGGTGTACGGAGAGCCACAGGGGTGGCATTTGGGTTGACCAAGAGAGGATAGGTCAAAGATCACGTGGAACAGAAATCGTCGATTCAGGCGGTATGCACTTCATGCCAATATGGATACTTTATCATTGGATTGCAGAAGTTCTTTACGGGAATTCTTTCCCTTCTGATCAACATGTGCCAATGGAGTGCACACAGGTGTTTGGATAATCCTTGGACAATCAATGTCTGGATCCAAGAGTATTCTTTATGTTGGGGAGTTCCAAGGGTGTCGTACACCAAAATCTTATGAGGCTTTCGGATACGGCACCTTGGACCATGATATGTGTATCACTGGTGTAGAGAGGTCAACGTATTGACGTTAACATGGGAATTGTCCAAAACATGAGTATTCACAAGTGTAGAGAGGTCAACGTATTGACGTTAATATGGGAATTGTCCCAAACATGAGTATTCACACTACAGCCCACATGA
>JAOBRC010658674.1:0-11443 GCA_027575255.1 Scolionema suvaense
CTTTGTTTACCGGGAACAGGTGGCTATATTCGTCTGAAATCATAGGAAATGAACCAGGTGTATAATGTTCATGTATTTATATCTATATGATGTCACAGAGCCTTGTCTGAAGTGAATAACAGGCTCAAGAAAAAAATGCTCTCCAAGGGTTAACAGTATCCTTAAAATACTTTTATGACTCAATCTTCATTATATCATTCATGGTTCTTGGCCAATTGAAATTATAAGGGTTTGTTTGACCATAGGATCTTAATCTAAAATCTTGTGAAGCCAGCAGGCCACATTTCAGCCAAAATTTAGGAGCCAAGGCCCTTGAAGATCAGAAATATATATGATCATAGCAACACTATGCAAGCATGTTTTTACCCTATTTAACTCTAAACAGTCCCGCATGATGCTTAACAGTTTTAGAACATATCCCGGCCAGAAAAGAGACAAACTGATACGTCTTCAATTGGGCTAAGTATATACTCATATGTATGATTTTGACTCAAATCTGAAACCAATATAAAATATAAAATCATGCTAAAGTTACATAAAAACCATGAAACACTTTCTTTGTAAAGAATGAAATGAAATTTAGCAAAAAACATTACTTGCTTGGAAGATTCAAATTTTTACACTGATCTCTGGTGAAAATACAGACTATATAAATGGGCAATAAAATTAGGGGTCATTGACTAACTCTAGGTCTCCTTAGCGGATTTTGTTTGCAAGGGGGGAAGGGGGGGGGGGGGAGTCATGTGCCAACCGTTAATTTTAGAAATTAGCCCAAAATCGTGTTTGCAAACCAATAAGAGGATCACATGCAAATAGCTAGCTATTCATTCTCCATTTTTCTACCAACTATAGAACACCTTTAGTTTCGTCTCGAAGATAGTGAAAAGTTGTCAATAGGCCTCCATAAAAAAATGTATAAGTATGCTTAAGTCCCCTAAGCACTAGGGGGAGGGGTAAAGTTATAACGGTCAAAATCCCATAAGGAGGCCCAAAATTAATTGTTGATGGCCCCTTAACCCTTAGAATGCCTAAAAAAGGACCTGGCAATTTCGATAAGTTTAAAAGGTTTACCTATGTGGCTACATTTATTGAAGGGGCCACTTTGGGCATAAAATTGAGCTTTTCTCTGATGAAAAGCCAGTCTTCTCCAATTAGACATATGTAGCTAGATGTCTTGTATCGTTTAAGTGCACCGCAATCATTGCTATGTGGAAAAGGAATTCACATGCTTTGAAGAGGTTTCATAACATTGCTGAGGTAGCAAAATACACATGAATCGCCTTTTAATTGAGCGACACTGAATTTTGATGTCAATGTACTGGACATCAGATAGAAACCCGGACTTTTTTATGAAAACAGTTCACACGATACATCCATAGCCAATGTTTCCTTTCCCTTTTTAAAGGCACTAAGCAGGTGATATTGTCCACCATTTCCAATTCTAAAAGGATTGTAGAGCAAACTGCACGCGCAATGCATGAAAACGCAAACATTAGATCCCCCATAGACTAGCCCTGCATTAAACAAGACCAATAAAAAGTCACAGGAAAAGGGGCTGTGATACACAACTAATTGCAATTGCTGATGTCAAAGGTCATCACAGCAGATCTATGTCCTTTCTATAAAAACAATAAAAACGAAGATGACAATTTCTAATGTTTCGGCTTCAAATCTACTTACCTCTGCTGCAGATCTGATAACACAGACTTAACATCCTGACTGTCAGTAGTTAGAGGCTCTTCAGGCAACTGCTTCAGATGGTCTAAAGAAGAACCTTGCAATGCAAGTTGTCGTCGTTCATGTGAACGGCCTTTGCACAGCTCAGCATACCTACAAATATGGAGCAAAACAAGCTTAGTATTGTATGAAATGCATGAAAGAGCAAGATTTAACACTGACATTTACATCATTCTCAAGTTCTATTGATATTCAAAAAGAGTGTCAATGAACACCACAGAAAGAAGCAATCTTGCAAAATTTGAGGTCAAAGCTTGAATTTGCAAGGGATGGTCGTGCCCATAATGCACAACAGTACTACCTTACATAATCATTGTTGCAAGTTAAGATATCAGTTAGCTTTGAATGAGGCATGAACCCTTGCTGACAGAAATAAAACTGAATCTGAAATTGATGAGCCAAAAATAAAAATTTATTTCCTGATTTAACCAGTTAAGAGGAGTAGACGAAGCACAAGACATCTAGGATACTTTTTTAAAAATATTCAGGCAGGGCAAGATAGCATCAAATCAACTTTGCACATAGACGTAAGCAGAGTACACATCAATGAAATAGATCTGAGAGTAACTGTGCCATTTCACATAGCGAAAGTAGTCTTCATGAACATACTGCTACTACTGTAAATGTGAAGATCAACAAGCATTTATCCAACAACAAAAATCAAGATAGTGAAGGTCTCCTGTCATCAAAGCAATAACCATTTTTCATACAAGCTCGTTGCACTTGGATAAGATCTAAAATTTTGTCTTGATGTATTCTTAGCAAGAATGTTAGAGTCAAAAAAAGATACTGCAACTCCAGATCTGCCAGTGTTTACGGAAAATACAATTCTGACCGTTGTTTTACGCATAAGCGAGGACATAAAAGCATTTATAATACTCAATTTTAGCAGTCACAAAGAATAGACAAGCAATAATGATACTGTGGGCACTTACCTTTTGGTACTCACTCCCATTAATGTCTTTAAATTTCTGTTCACGACAAAGCCTTCACCTAGAAGTGGAGCTGCTTCAACCAGCTTCCCAGAACACAGTAGCTGCTTCATTTCCAAGCGCAGTTTCATGACAGATGATTGCTGCTCCTTTTCTGACAAACTGTTCCAACTGGCATCACCTACATATACAGAACAACACAAATCTTTCACAAGCACTGATACAGACAACTGAAACCTTCAGGTACACAGACTAACAGAAACTTCCGTGAAAAACTTCAGCTCGCTACTACCGCATAATCTTGTTTTTCTGGATGTGCGGTGGCACGGACAAGCACAAAGTTTTCCTGATTTGGCCTCCCCTTTTGGATTCAACCACTCTCTTGAAGATTTTCAATACCTATGACATTCTGGAAGTTAGAAGATTTTTGGAGGATTGTACCGAAACTGGAAATTCTGAACAATACAAAAACACAAAAAGACAAGAGTTTATCACGTGAATCAAAGCAATCAGTGCTGATTACACAAAAAGGTGTATGCAGTATTGTATGTAATGACCTGATTTAGCCATCTGGAAGTCTTCGGAAAGTCACGTGACCATACTCAGCAGCCATCTTGAACAATGGCGCAAGAAGACCTCGGTCGCCATTGCCGCTCAATGGGGAAATGACAGTAGCCAGCAAAATGTAATGAATATTATCGGAACCGCGTAACTTCAGCTTGCTATTCATTGCAGGCTGCTTTGCGTTTAGTGGCTATGCGTTGCTATGTTTAAATTTCAAATCCATCGATGACTTCGCGCAATTCACCATAAAATCCTCTTCGGTCTGCCGTGCAGCTTCACCTAAAAAATACTGGCTGTAGCTGTGGGTTGCCAAGTCTGTGGCGTAGCTGCCAAAAGGAAGAATGCTTTTGGGGAACACTGTACCTACTGGTTTGGTGGCGCAATTGACTTTATGTAAAAAGTTTGAGAATTGCCGGCAATAGTTGGTGCAATTTTACTTATATGGACACAACCTCTGATGCTCCCAGAAAACTCTTCTTGTGAAGTAGGATTACAATGGTTGTAAAAAATAGGGATAACAAAATCATTCCCTTAAGGTTAAATATGCAAACCTGCATCCTGAGGTAGCGTGACTTCGAAGTTTTGCTATAACAATAATCCCAATAGAATTTTCATCTCTGATCAATTTCTTGCTTCAAAGACTTCTACAACAGCACAGAAGTTCTTCTCATATTTAGTCTTATTTGTGTTACACATTGGTGATGAGATATTTGTCCTGCATAGATGTTGGGGTGGGGACAAATTCGCACCCCCCCCCCTCCAGTCAGAAAAACTTCCATACTTCCTAAACTGTTAATGCTGACGTAAAAAACTTTGTGTTATCTTTACCACATTCTAACCAAATTTTAGGTCCCCACCCCCAGGTGTTCCTAAGATATTGGTCACTTCTCGGGATCACCCGGTGGACAGCGCAGGATGAAAAGAGACATTTTCAAGGGCTGAAGTAATATTTAGGGAAGAACACGTCCAAAAGGTACCTTTTAGTGCTACAACATGTCTTTTGACAGCTTAAAATCAATTTTGAGGAAAAAAAAAATTTTCCAAACTTTTTGATTTTTTGGGTCCAGATACCTTTATGATGATATCACAACAAATAATATCATATCAAGAATTTTTTCCACGTCAAAAAAATGTTCGTTCTAGTAGTTTATGCATGCCAAGTTTCAGCTCAAGTGATGCACTCAAACGGGTTTCAGGGAGGACCATGGAAGATTGGGGGGCAAATTGGCGCAGAGACCAGTCTAAATAGAGTTGAGACTGTTCACAGTTTTAATAAGACTAGCAAAACTTGGCTATTTACAAATGGAGGTTCTGCAATAGATCTTAACTAGCTTTGTAAGAGAATGATACAGAATTCTGAACTCGATCAAAACGACCATTAATGGGTTTCAATCTTAAAGTGGCGGCATTGTGCTTCAGTGCAGCTGCTGCAAAAAAACCAAAAAATTGATCACTTAGTCATTAACCCTGAATCAATCTCTGCAAAAACAAATCTTTGATTAATTTCAGTTCGATTTCATTTTCAAACAATTTTCAAATTATTAATACAACCCCAGAATGCGCAAACAAAAATGCTTGCATTGCCAAAACTATAGGAGTCTTGATGAGAATACATTCATATTCACATCAACAACAAATTCTATGATTGGAGGTGAATGCAAAAAAAAAACACAGCAAAATCCAAGTAAGCGTTAAACTAAGCCACAGCACAAGCAACATAATTCTAGTACCTTGCTTAAGAGCATCTGCAGCCAGCTTTCCCAGAAGAATTTCATATTTCTTATTCAACTGCTGTATAAGCTCATCATCTTGTGCTTCACCCTCGTATTTGAATGTAACAGCAGCCAGGTTATTCGCAACTTGATGCTTGCGCTCTTCAATTTGATCATTTCTCAATTGTGCCAGCTCTTCTTGGCTCTGGTCAGACAAAAAGCAAACAACAGTCATAAGCAGTTCATCAAGGAACACTTAAATCTTAATACTCGCCAAAGGAAATAAGTTCTCAGGTTTTTCCGACAATACTATATCTTCACTGGAAATAATAGGCACGTTGAGGTTGTCTTGAAATAAGCATCAGCAAGTGTGCTGCAACTGTTGTAGGCCGTTCGTGGCATTTCATTGTTTCCAGTGGAGTTGAAGATGCAAAGGAATAAATTGGTCAAAAATGAAATTTTAATAGGTGATAGAGCACAACGAAACATAAAATCCAGTTTTTTTTATTTCGTAGCGAAAGCTTATGTAGTTATAGTTCTGGAGATATTCAGTCCCAAAGTTCAGCAGGTACCATCTTGCTACTAATTATGCATAATAGCACCCAGGTACAAATCAAATTATCTCAACTTCGATCCAAAATACTTTGTTACTAAGGAAATGACAACACTTAGCAACAGACTCCAATGACATCATCAAAATCAAGATGCTAGCAGTACTTTGACAATGAATGTCTCCAGAACTACATAAGCTTTTGCTACAAAACAAAGTAGATATGAATGGCAATATCCAAGCTCAACGATATGGCAGATACGACATAATGGCTATACCATAACTACAGTAGCTCATACTGTGAGTTTCACACCAAAAATTTCCAAAAAATGATAAAGGGATGTTGAAGTATATACAGAGCATGCCAAAAATGATCACTTTTGGCTGATAAAACTGCCACACCGGACCAAAAGATGTGACATTGATTCCACGACATAATGAAATTTTTTGAAAGTTTTCTATCAACAAATACAAGGAAGACATCTACCAATAGTTTAGAACCACCTTAAAACTTCCCATTTTCAGTCAGAAACTTGATACCTTCAATTCTAAATGTTTTGTATTAAATATCTAGTTTCATCCCACTGTTTTGGTCATACATTTTTATCTTAATACCAAATCGGGAAAAAAGAGGATTAAGTTGAATAAAGCCTTGATAAGGGATGGACAGGCAAATTGGCCTCGTTTTACAGGACTCCTCTGCAACAGCAAGAGTAGAAAGTTGCCAAAAAGGAACAGCAAAACCAAATTCTACACAAATATTGGGGTGCTACTATCGCTGAATGTGTCCGAGAGAGCAGTAAGACAAAACAAGGAAACAATGCTACAACAACCATCTTGTGACTAAGTGCAATAGCCATACATTGAAGATCAGCTAATAGTTTGGACTAGTCTAATGCTGACATCAGACGCTAGCTAAGCAGCGTAATGTCGGCGATAAGCAAGAGTTGTTGATTAAGTAGATCAGGTTAGCCAATCCAGGTTGAGTCATTCAAAACGATTGACTAAGGTAGTCAGCTAATCTGGTCAGTTTAGCTAATCTGTTACACATAGAATTCTAGAGTTAAGTTTGACAGAGTACCCGTTTCAGCTAATCTTCGTAGTTACACAGCATTCGCTACATGAGGCGACGTAAGCTACTCCAAAAACTAGCTAATCTCACAATGTAACTAGGGCTAACAGCTGGCTTTCTCTCGAACTCTCTGAATATCGTTATTTTCAAGGTTTGCTGCAGATATATTGTCACACATCTTAGATATCAGTATTTTAGATATATTGGAAGATCTTCAAGGAAACTTAACATGTGTTTGTTATTTTGCAGCATAAGCTCATGAAATTCTGAAGACATTAAATCCTGAAGTCCAGAAGCTAAAATCTTGTCACTGCTTGGCACTGAGGTAACGCTGAAATTCTCTTTAATGCGAAAATACTCAATATCTAGTAAATCAGTAGAGGATTGTCTCATCCATTGCTAACGAAATGGCACCACGTAGGAACAGACTCCAACTACATCATGAAACCTCAAGATGGACTTTGGGATTGAAAATCTCCAGAAGTATTTATAACATTTTGCTACGAAATAATAACTAAATGTTTTAACAACTAAGGTATCAGAATAACGCATAATGAAAACATTGTAATAAAAACTATGATTTGTTGTGCTCTGTTGCATATTAAACTTCATTTCTAACAAAATCATTCCATTAGCAATGGTTATGGTGCATCTCCGAGGCTTATAGTCAACTGAGCTTCCCCAAAAAAACAGTTTGCTCACCTTGCTTGGTAGACTGGCAAAAATCTTTTCTGTCTCAGCATCTTGCTCTAGTTGAAGGTCCGCCAGCAAGGAAATGATTGCATCATCAGCTCTCACACCTTCCCGACGTAGGGTTCTTAGAACTTCCAATCTGATGATAAATTTAAGGGCTGTTCCCATTTCAAGAACAGTCAGATGTTCTTCTTGATCAGCTGCAACAAGAAAAAAATAACCTTCATTCTAAATCCAGCAACATGGTGTAGCGCAAATTTACAGAAAGCATAGTGGGTACCTTCCCTTTAGAAAAGGTATTACGGACTTCCAAAAAACGCCGTACCTGGGGAGGGGTAAAAAATTTCCTTAATTGATTGGGAGGGTATACATATAAATCGGGGGATAGACTGTTCAGCATGGAAGAGCGAAATGAATAAAAGCGTAGTCAATAACAGCTGACACAGTTCCTTCGTAGAAATCCCAAGCATAATTGGTAACTTTAAGGCAACAATGTATACTTTTCATTCTTTGGAGAGCAAGTATGATAACAAAAGGACAACAATTTCTTCAGCTGGAATAAAGGGACCAGTCGCCGTGGTAGAGGTCATGGGTCTGTATAAAATCATAAATAGGGGGATTGCTTAAAACAGGAGGGTAGTTTTATAAATGGAGTGGGGGGAACTGTCAGCCCACTATAGAACGACTTGATACAACAAAAATATAGAACTATCACAGCCAACTGCAATGTCAAACAAAAAAGGACAGACGGTAGAACATTGCTATGCACTGCATGCATCGATTTGTGGCTAATAAAATAAAAGCGTCAACTTTCCAACTAACATGTTTCTGTGAAAAAGCATTTTCGTGTTCTTTTGAAATAGAAGGCATGGCATACTATCCAGTCACACCAACATCATGCAGCTAGCTGAGAGTTTAAAGATTCTCTTTTCTTTGTGGAGCATATCTCACGAGTACAAAGAATAAGGAATTTCTTTTCTTCACAGGACAATCACGAGCACAGCATATACGAGGGATCTCCTTTGACAAAGCTTCATAAATGTCATCTATTCAGGACTAGATATATCATTTTAATTTGTGCACAACTTTCCATATAATTTGAACTAGATCACACAAATCAGGCGACATAGTACTGGTGCATTACTATGGCTGATTGATTTTGGATTTCTTCCTTCCTGTTTGTTTACATCCCAGTTACAGCGCATACTACTAAGACAATTCATTTCACTACTCAAATTAGAAATGACAATAATGCTGATGCACCTGCAAATACTATGCAACATTATGAAAAACCCTAAAACAGCAATTATTGACATAAATTGTAACCAGCATGCTAAAGAACTACAAATTCCCAAAATATAGAGTATGGGTCATGCTTTGTTGCCCCTAAAATCCGTGCCAAGCATTGGAAAACTAAAACGAAAATAGCCATTTTCAGACATAAATTATCACCTGCAAGCCCAACCAGATTTTCCTCAGACCCAACACATGGGTCATAACGTACACAGAGAGGCCATGATGAATCACACCGAAAATGACAGAACAGATGAACCGTTCATGACATATGTGGAAAAACCCTGAAAACCACCACTTTTGCACATAAATTGCCACCCATAAGCCAAACGAGATTGTCAGGAGATATGACAAATGGTTCAAAACATGTGCAGAGTTGTCCCTAATATTCAAACCAAAATGAAAAGAATCAGATGAACAGTTTTCAACATATTTGGAAAAAACCACGAAAAACGCAATTGCCACCTGCAAGAAAAACGAGATGGTCCGGAGAAACGGCACATGGTTCATAAAATGCACACAGTTGCCTTAAGTATTCACATCAAAAATAACAATTAACAGATAAACCGTTCATGACATACGTAGAAAAAACCCTGAAAATCGCCATTTTTGAAAATAAATTGCCACCCGCAAGCCAAATGAGGTTTTCAGGAGACATGGCGTATGTTTCAAAATATGCGCAGAGTTGCCGCTAATATTCACAACAAAAATGACAAGAATCGGATGAATAGTTTTTTACTTACTTGGAAAAACCATGAAAAACATTTTTTTGGTGTACCACCTGCAAGCCAAGCAAGATTGTCCCGAGGCATGACAAATGGTTTATAACATGCATACAGTTGCCTCAAATACCCACAGCAAAAAAACAATAAGCAGATGAACGCTTCAGCACTACGTGGAAAAAACCCCTGAAAATCGCCATTTTTGAACGTAAATTGCCACCCGCAAGCCCAACAAGATTTTCAGGAAACATGGCATATGGTTCAAAACATGGGTAGAGTTGCCCCTAATATTGTCACCAAAAATGGCAAGAATTGGATGAAGAGTTCTTGACTTATTTTGAAAAAACCATGAAAAACAAATATTAGTCCAGAGTTGAGATCAAAGCTTCTGGAAACGTTTCTTGAGTAAAGTTTGGTTTTTTTTAGATCAACATGGAAAAACTTAACACAACCTTGCCAATGACTTTCCAAAAAAGTTTTTAACTTCATTTTAAAGAACACTTATTCAGCCCTTGCAATTTTATATAGACTGATCGAAGACGAATCTCTTTTGTTTTGTTTCTTCAGACTTTACTGAAAAGAATAAGGCTGCTTTTGGATTACTTTTCAAAGCCATAAAGTGCTCACATAGTACACAGTAGGTGACAATTTCAGAAACTAGTCTTGCTAAGCCAATTCTACGAAATAAGAGCTTATTGCTGCAGTCAGACAATGAAAATGAACCTAACATTTCACAACTTGGCCATCTATAATGCAACTATGGTTCCCTCATCCAAATACAATCAAGCACAGAAAATCACACTCACACTTGGTGCCAAAATCAAGCTCAGTCCGTTTCTCCTTCAGCTTCTGTAATCTTTCACCACGATCCTCAGTCGTCATTTCTCGTGCCTCTTGTCGAAGATCTTCACAACTCTCATCCTGAAGTAAATCTGTAAACATATCTCTTTCAGCTTCATGTTTCCGTTCCACTTCTTTCATGACGGCATCCATCCAGCCATTTATGTCATCTGATTGAAAAAAAGATGCCAGAAAGATATAAAACCAAACACTCTTTGCCAACACTGGTCGCTGTCCAAACATGATGCGGTCAAATCAATTTATTAACAGTTGTGATTGAGAAGAGGAACTTCAAGCGATATAGACAAGTATAGACAGGAAATGAAGACACGGTTAGATATGAAACATAGCATCAGGAAGAGCGAAGTAACGGGGTATCAACATGCAATTAAGTCTAAAAAGGATAATCTGGTCAGGCTCATACGGCTACATATGGCACAGCAGAACTTCATTAGTTCAGAACCCATACTAAGATTTCTGCCCTCTTTCCCAACGATCCCAAATTATTGATCCAAGGAGAGTATGGGTGGGGAAAGAGGTAGGCGTGAACTGCCAACAGTTCCTTACCATACAAGAGAACCTGGACATTAGTGGGGTTACTTGCTCAGACAATAAGGATGAGAGTTGTAAACAAGAAGATACAAAAATGGGGTGTCTGGTTTGTACATTTAGTTCAAAATGAAAACCTTACAATTGCAGCGCAAAACATTATCATCATCTAGTAGAATACTGGCAGCGTAATGCCCCCTATGAAGGGTCCAGCTATGGATTATTATGACTATCAAACATTATCATCATCTAGTAGAATACTGGCGGTGTAATGTCCCCCTATGAAGGGTGCAGCTATGGATTATTGTGACTATCAAACATTATCATCATCTAGTAGAATACTGGCAGCGTAATGCCCCCTATGAAGGGTCCAGCTATGGATTATTGTGACTATCAAACATTATCATCATCTAGTAGAATACTGGCGGTGTAATGTCCCCTTATGAAGGGTGCAGCTAAGGATTATTGTGGCTATCAGACATTATCATCATCTAGTAGAATACTGGCGGTGTAATGTCCCCTTATGAAGGGTCCAGCTATGGATTATTGTGGCTATCAGACATTATCATCATCTAGTAGAATACTGGCAGTGTAATGTCCCCCTTTGAAGGGTCCAGCTAAGGATTATTGTGGCTATCAGACATTATCATCATCTAGTAGAATACTGGCAGCGTAATGTCCCCTTATGAAGGGTCCAGCTATGGATTATTGTGGCTATCAGACATTATCATCATCTAGTAGAATACTGGCAGTGTAATGTCCCCCTATGAAGGGTGCAG